>KZ820175.1:0-19627 GCA_003144235.1 Violaceomyces palustris | reverse complement strand
TTTTCCTCAAGTGGAGATAAACACTCGTTCATCCCCCCCACATCTCCCTCCCTCCCTCTTCAGATCATGGAGATGATGGAGGAAGGTGAAAAACTCTTCGCTCCCGCCTCGGACGCCAAAGCCACCAGGGCCTCGGCAAAGCTCGCCAGGCAGGCTTTCCAAGGTGCGGAGGCCGCGGCCTCCTCCAACCACCAACAACAACCCATCTCCGCACCCAGCATAGGTATCGACGAGTGAGTTCGGGGTGTGGTGTCTTCCCTCCATTCATCCCAGGGAAGGCCGAGTTTGTCGAACGCTCATGCACGTAACCGAAATCCCTCTCCCCTCCCCCGCATGCCCACCCAAAGGTTTGCCGGCATCTTGGTCAAAGCCAGGTTGGTTTGAATCCCCCCTCCCCCCACCCCCAAAAAAATAAACACTCTCTCCCGGCTCGCTCCCTTTCATCGCTCTCCAACTTCAGTGGGTTCCAAAACTCTTCTTCATTTTCTCTTCTTCTTGTGTAACTCGACAAAAACGACAAGAGGGACTGTTCTTTTGGAATTGAGTAAAGTAAAAGATGGTACAAGAAGGGAAAGGGTCGGTCGGGGTCTGAACCCGGCGGTACTTGCGAAAGAGAGAGAGAACGACTGGGTTTGGATTATGGTGAGAAGAGAAGAGCAAGAGAAGGAACGAGCGGCGATTTTTTTACCTTCCACGTCAAGATCGGGGAGAGGGTTTTTTCAAGGAAGCTAGCGGGTTAGTTATGGTTGAAGAGCAAGGTGCGATAATTAATTTCTATGTCTGGGTAAGAGGATCAAAAGAGGGGGTTGGAGGAAAGGTCGAGATGGAAAGAAAGGAGGGACCTGGGGCCACACCTCCCTAAACCTTAGGATCTTGGTTTTCAACCTGCCCTCCATCAACGGCGTCATTGACAGGCAGCGGCTCGGCTGCTTGCTTCTCCTGGACCGGTGCCGCCGCAGGCTTGGCCGAGTTGGCGTCTTCGTTACTGCTGGCCTTCTCCTCGACCTTGTTGGCGACAGGCTTGGCGGCTCCTCCCTTGCCGCTGAACTTGGCGACCCTGAAGAGCCAGAAGATTCCAAAGCAGAGGATGAGGTTGAAGGCGATGTAGGCGCAGATGATACCCATGTCACGGTAGATGTTGCTGCCGCTGAACGTGATCGTGTCGAGGTAGTCGTCGCCCTGCCTGTACTGGCAGTAGGCGCAGGTTCCGTTGGGACCGTCCTGGTAGTAGCCGGCGCCGTTGGCAGGCTCGCTGAGCATGGAGGAGAAGGCGCCGAGGTACTGCTGGCAGGTCTGGCCGGTGGGTGGGACGATGTAGTTGAACTCGATGGGCGAGCAGCGGATCGGGGTGTTGGTGATGACCCTTCCGAGGATGCCCTCGATGAGGTAGGTGAAGGGCGAGAGGTGGAACATCCAGGACGACCAGAAGGTAGGGAGCTGGGTGGGAGGCTGCACGACACCGCAGAAGATGATGACGAAGGAGAACAAGGTCGAGAAGAGGATGGATGCGATCATCGGGTTCGGCGACATGGCGGCGACGGCTTGGGCGAAGGTGGCAAAGTAGAGCTCGAAGAGCATGAGGAAGCCCCAGACGGTGCCGGCGTGGACGCCGTCGGTCTGGAAGCCGATCATGAAGTACCACGGGATGAAGAAGAGCGTTCCGCCGAGAATGTTCCAAGGCATCTCGACCACGACGGCGCTAAACACGGCGACTGGCCAGCTGTACATCTTCGAAGGCTTCTCGCGAGCCTCGTAGATGGATCGGAATTCGATGAACTGAGGCTGGAGCTGCTGCGAAAGCGAAGTCGAGATGACGAGGGCCATGAAGACGGAGAAGAGCTTGTTTTGAAGAGCGGCCACGGTCTCGTAGCTGCCCTGGTTCCAGAATGACGAGCCGATGAAGAGACCCGAAATGATGTTGAGCAAGAGCTTGCTGGAAATGTAGACCGTCGACCTCCAGTAGTGCACGAAGGCTCGCTTGATGACGAGGCCGAGCTGGACGCTGAGAGGCTCAGCGTATTCGCGGTTGGCGATGGCGCTCTCCTCGGCAGACTGCTGCTGGCTCTTGCTCGCCTCGATCCTCGCCAGGTCTTTCTGGAGATCCTCGAACAGCTCCGACTCCTTGAAGAGCTGGTGCCAGTCGTGCTTGGTGGTCGCCGTGGCGCCGGCTCCGATGACGTCGAGGATGTACTCGGCAGAGTTGTCATCCTCCCCGCACTTCTGCCCGGACCTCTTTTCAAAGTACTGCACGAGTTTGGACGAGTTCTTGCCAATGTCGCCAAAGTAGACCGTCTTTCCACCCTTCTGCAAGAGGAGCAAGCGGTCGAACTGGTTGAACAACTCTCCCGAAGGCTGGTGGATCGTGCACAGGATGGCCTGTCCCGCATCGGCCAACTTGCGGAGGAAACGGACGATGGACCAGGCGGCCTGCGCATCCAGACCCGAGGTTGGCTCGTCGAGGAAGAGGAGAAGCTTTGGCTTGGCCGCGAGCTCGACCCCGATGGTGAGACGCTTGCGCTGCTCGACGTTGAGACCTTCTCCAACGTTTCCGACCATGGCCTCGGCCCAGGATTCCATCTCGAGGAGCTTGATGACGTTCTCGACATAGTCGAGCTTCTCCTGCTTGGGCACTTCGCGAGGTTGACGGAGCAGGGCAGAGAACTGGAGCGCCTCGCGGACCGTCTGGGTGGGCATGTGGACGTCCTGTTGCTGGCAGTAACCGGTGTCGGCCTGGAACGACTTTGGAAGGTGTCGGCCGTTGACCAGGAAGTCGCCATTGACCACACCAGTGTCGGTTCGCTGAGCCAGGACGTTGAGCAAGGTGGTCTTACCGGCACCGGATTCTCCCATGAGGGCGGTCATCTTGCCCGGGGCGACGAATCCGGAGACGTTGTTGAGCAGGCGGCGAGGGTTGCCCTTGATCATGACGTCGTAGTTGACGTCCCTCCAGCTGAAGATGGAATCCGACGACTGAAGCTTTGCGGCGGCCCTTTCGGTTTCTGCCTCGTGGTTTGCGCTGTTCTCGTTCGAAGCCGGGTCCAGGTCAACCTTGCCCTGAGCGGCAGCGGTTTCGAGATCGCCGGCAGCCGTGGCGGCGGCGGCGACAGCTTTTGGTGCCTTCTTGCGATTGAAGACCATGACACCGCCGGCGGCGGAAGGATCCTTCTGGTACTCGGACGCGACGAAGTAAATGGCGAGGAAAAAGAACCAGAATGCGAAGACGATACCGGCGTTTCGACCGGCGTTTTTGTACGTGTAGCCGAAAGCGATGTCGATGTACTCGTTTCCGTCCACGGTCATCTGTCCTGGCTGGGCGGAGGGGACCGGGCAGACCTTGTTGGCCATGTCCGCATTCTCGTATCCCGGACCGTTGGGGACAAAGTTGGCGCAGGGGACGTCGAGGTGCCTGAACTCATTTGCGATCAAAACCTCGAAAGCGAAAGCCACCGGGTTGCAGTACGACAACCACTTCCACCAGACGACCATGGAGGGTCGTGGAATGACGTACCCAGCGTACAGGGCAAGGTCGATGACAGCAAGACCACCGATCATCGTCGCCGTGCTTTCGGCTCTGCAAGCGGCAGCAAGGCAGCGGAAGAAGGCGACCATGGTGAAGGTGATGAGCAAGGTGAAGCCGAAGAAGACGAAGAACTGTTCCGCCGTGTAGGCCAGGCCGGTCATGAAGTAGATGAGAATGTCGAAAGCGATGAGCGAAACGAGTCGGATCGGGAAGTCGAGGAGCGTGTTTCCGATGGCGTCAGCGCTCGGGTGGACCATGGCGAACCTCTTCTGCCTGATCAGGATCGGACGTTGCGCGTAACCGGCGGTGATCTCGCTCATGGCGGTGAACGAGTTGTAGAGGAGGGCGAAGAAGAGGACACCACCCCTGGAGAAGAAGCCAGACGTGTCCTTTGGCATCTGGTAAAACACGGAACCGGTGATGATGGCCTGGAAGATGGAGGCAAAGAGAATGACGATCTGGGTCGCAATGTCTCCCCACACGATCTGCGCCCTCCTCTTGATGGCGAGTCGCACCTGCATGGGCCAAGAGATGATGTAAGGGCTGCCCTTGCGGACGTGAAGAGCCTTGTCCTCGCGAGCGATCGCCTTGTACCTCTTGGCATCCTCCTCGGTGTTGTGTCCGGAAAGTTGCTTGTAGTACTCCTCGACCTCCTGGTGGGAGGCCTTGCCCTGTCTCGAGTTGCGCCAGTATGCGGCTTGCTCCTCGGGGGTCTTCGGGACGCGGCTCTCCCAACCTTCCTTGATGCGCCTGCCCATGGCGTCCGTGCAAGCGACCAGGAAATCGGCCGTGGTCTGTCGGTCTTGAGGGAGGAAGCCCATCTCCTTGAAGTAGTCGGCCGCCTCGGACATGGGACCAAAGTAGATCTGCTTGCCCTCGTTGAGGACAAGGACCTTGTCGAAGAGCTGGGTCAAGCCCTCTCCGGCCTGGTAGATGGAGGCGACGGTGGTCATGTGACCGATGTTGGTTGCGATGCGGAGGGCCCTGATGAATTCGAGCGCGGTGCTACTGTCGAGACCACGGGACGAGTTGTCGAAGAGGGCGATCTTGGCACGCGAGGCGAGGGTCTCGGCGACGCTGACACGCTTCCTTTCACCTCCAGAGACACCTCGGATAAGGTCGTTGCCGACCTTGGTGTTGTAAGTGTGTCGTAGACCGAGGATGGTGGCGAGGACTTCGACGACAAGACTGGCGTAGCCTTCCCTCGATTCCACGTCGTCTTCCGCGTCGTCCGACTTGCTGAGTTTGAGCCTCCTCCTCGCCTGAGGGGCGCGGGTAGAAGCAGCAAACCTGAGAGTCTGCTCGACGGTCAGGGTTGGGAAGTGGACGTCGTCCTCTGGGCAGTAGACGACGTCTCCTCGCAGCCTCTTGTCGATGACGGTGTGATCCAAGCCCTCGTAGAGAACCTCTCCCTTGACGTCCTTGAACCCATCTCTATACGAGGCCATGGTTTTGAGGAAACTCGTGCATCCGGACCCTGGTCTTCCAAGGACGAGCAGCATTTCTCCTGGCTTGACGCAGCCTTCGAAATCGTCGAGGATGGTCTTGACAGGGGGGTGCAAGAGGTTCTTGATGTGGGTGCCGATCCGAAGGGGCTCTGAGACGAGAGAGCCGATATCAGAGCTGAGCGAAACGCCGGAGCCCAGCCCAGTGACGGTGAGGTTCCTCCAGAAAAGGCCCATCTCCCTGTGCTCCAAGCCCTTCTCATCCGCGCGGACAAAGAGCTGTTCGAGGAACTTTTCGAGCTCAAACTTTCCGTCCTTGTCGAAGGGGTCGAACGTGCCTCCTCGTCCTTCCTCCTGGTCTTTGACGGAGAGGCGAGACCGTGACCTCATGGATTGCTCGGTCAGTCGACGAGTGAGCTCGGCGGTGCCTTTTTCATGAGCGAGTGAGAGAGAGATGGGGGAGAAAGGAAGTCAGACAATGGCCACACGAGCAACGTTTTTTTTTTCCCCTTTCTCTCATTCAATTTTTTGGTGTGATCTCGAGACTCACCTTCAGGGTCCAAAGTGCCAACGTGAATGCTCTTACTGCTCCTACCGGTGGTGGTCCTCCGGAGAGGGTGCATGTTCTCTTCTATCGTCGGGCTATGCGAGGCGGTGGTGGCAGACTGGGTTCCACCGATGGCACCGGCGTCAGACAACTCTGTGGCATCGGTACGAAGGGCCTCCAAATTTTGGGAGGCCGGAATCTCTTCACTTGGTTGAGAAGGTGCCGACATTGTCGTGATTCTCCTCTTTTTTTTCTTCTTCCTAAGGCTGCTGGTGGTGAGTGAAGGTAAGTCGCGCGCGCGCGGCTCTGTTGGTTGGGTTTGTTTCCTGTTCTGAAGAGGAGGGTTCTTTTTTTCTTCCCCGATCCCTTTCTCCTTCGATACTCTTTTTTTCTACTCTTTAAAGAAAGGTCCCGTCACTTCCGATTTCCTTACCCAGCCGTCGATTCTGTAGTCGGGGGGAAAATAGGCGAAGGGGGGAAGGGGGCGAGGGAAGGTGAAGCGTTGTGAGGAATAGGTCCCTCGAGAAGGAAAGAGTCGCTGTTGCTGGCGTGTCTGCTTGCCAGGCAAACCTCCTAGTGTTGAGGGAGGAAAAGGGAAGCGAGTGTTGGTTGGTGGATGGTGCGAGGTAGCGGGGGTAGGTGGTTCGAAGGCCACTCACGCTTGTATATATAAGATTGATATCGACGGGCGACGAGGGGTCGGGCAGGGGGCGAGGAAGGAGAGGGACAAGGACTCACTGACGAACAAAGTTTGGCTTGTTAGCCTTCCTTTTCTTTTCTCTTCTCTTTCTTTGTTTTCCCTGGAGATGGATTCGGGAGTGGAACATGAAGAGGCGAAAACCCAACGAGCAAGCACTGGGATTGCGGGAACTTGGAACCTGAACCATGCCTTTCTCCCCCCCCCCCCCCCCCCAATCGGACCGCCCGGCCCACTCGTCAGACTTGAGACTGAGTGCGAAAGCGTTGAATGCAAGCGTGTATATCTTGAAATGAGAAACAAACCATCATGGGTCTCTTGAAATGAGAAATGAACCTTCATGGGTCTCACGTTCTTTTTGTTGGAGAGTGCAGTCACAGTGACGGATTCGAGCTGCCGCCCCTGGCCCTCTAGCTGCGCGAAAGGGAAGAGGGAGCCTTCCGAAGCTGCTCCACCCGACGGAAATGGACGCCGTTTTGGGTGAGGAAGAAGTGAGATTACAGAGTTTGATTCAGGATGCTTGTTATTCGACGTAACAAGCACGGAGGACTTGAAAGGGGAGAGGAGGGAGAGAGGAAGAGGAAAGGGAAAAGGCTGCGAGCCACTCATGACTGTTCGGAAGCTTGGTCGCGCGCAGTCACAGTTGAAGTGCGCGGAGAAGGTACCTCTCGGGAAAAAGGTTCCGGCGTCGAATCTGTAGCCAAGCCCGCAAGTTGGATGCGGGACTCCCTTTGCCCCCTCTCGTCCCTACTTCAGTACTCTTCCGACTACAATCGAAATAGCAAGCTCTTCTTTTAAAAAAGAACAACAGAACATGGGATGGAGCTTGAACCCTTTCACCCTCTATCACTTCACCATCCTCGTGCAATCATCGTACATCGTCAAGAGTTTCTTCATCACCAGCCTTCCTTCGTTCCGCTCACGCTCGATAGCTGTGGAGGAAGAGGTGAAAGAAAGCATGGCGCAGGGGAGAGAAAGGAAGAAGGGAAAATGACAACGAAGACGAAAGGATAGAAAGGGAAAAAAGAACGTGTCTCGTCCACTCCGAACCCGACCCCTGCGCTGCATGCGAAGGATTATTCTTGTTCCACCTTTTTTTTTTTTTTTTCTTTTTTCCTCCTCTGGCATGTGAAGGCGGTGGAGAAGAACCCTTTTCTTTTGGCCTTCGCGACTGGATATGTTTCGACTAGGTCACAGGTCACAGGCAGTACGCAGTGGGCAGAGCAAGTGTGAACCAATGCCAACTCGGTTGAATCTCGAGGGATGAGACACTGGCTAGCCAAAAGGAAAAGGAAGGGATGGGAAAAAAGGCTCCGTTGAGAGGTTAGGATAAAGAAGAAAAGGAAAAGGAAAGGTGAAGGGAAGGGATTCGCGCGTGACGGCCGCGTCTCGATCCGTGACCTGTGCGAATCGCATAGCTCGGTCACAATAGGAAGGGGCATGTCATGGGCGATCTCGGACTCGAATCTCGCGTTGAAACCCCCCCTTGGATCCCCTAACTACTGTACATACTGTACTCTCTCTCCTACATGGAGGCGAATTCGAAAGAGGCGACAACAAGGATGCAAAGGAGAGGTTCAAAGGGAGAAAGAGGAAGCGATAAAGGAGAGGGAGCTCTCTCTCTCTCCCTCTCTCTCCAGCGTGCATGAGTTCAAAATTTGTCGTAAACAAGAGCGCAAGGATGCTTCCCAAGTCGATGGTAGATTTCAGACTCAACAATTCGAACTGAAACACGACCAACGTCACCTCACCGTCCTTGCCACTTTTCCCCCATCTATCTTTTTTTTTTTTTAAAATAAAGGGTGCTTCGTTCCGTAATATGACCAAACCCAAGCCCAAGCGGAGAATAAAAAAAATTAGGGAAAGGGGGGAGGGGCAGTGATTCAAACAGGTTATGAGTGGTTGCATTTTATCTCGACGTTGTAGTGTCTTCTATGAACAGTCACAGTAAAAGTTTTCATGGGCCTTCATCCGTCCCACCCACGTCCCTGCAGCCTCGACGATGTGGTTTGTACTCTGCCACCCTTTCCCTTGCCTCCCCCCCCCCCCCACCCGAATCCCTCTCTTTGGGCGATGCTCGGGAGGTGACCATCAACGATCTCCTCAATCGTCACAGTACGCCCGAGCCTGTCTCGAGAATGAGCTAGGTGAAGGGAAAGTCGAAGAGATACAAAGTAGCAGGCAAGGTGGATCCAGACGGTCACTCCGCGAGAAAAAGGAAA
The DNA here is from genome assembly GCA_003144235.1 of Violaceomyces palustris. NCBI lineage: Eukaryota > Fungi > Basidiomycota > Ustilaginomycetes > Violaceomycetales > Violaceomycetaceae > Violaceomyces > Violaceomyces palustris. The sequence goes on along the minus strand of KZ820175.1, from coordinate 11,196 downwards.
AGAAACAGAAAGAGAAGACACACACGAGATTGAGCTCGGGCTTCCATTCCGCGTTCCAGGATCGATATCAAACAGCTGAGAGAGAGTGCAAGGCTCGGGAGGTGCGCAAGAGGAAGGGGGAAGGACGCTCGATTCGACGGCGGTTGACGCGTTTCAGGGCCGGAGACGTGGGTGTTCCTGGTGGAGAAGAACATCGAAGAAGGTCACCCTCCTTTCACCATGACGGGAATAGAGCTGGATGAGAATCTCTTCAAACAAACGGATTCTCTCAGGTCTGATTGTCTCAACGTGCTCGACCTCCCTCCCTTTCCCAAAGCCGATTGAGCTCAAGTCCAATCCTACATCCGAAATCACTCACGGGAAGCGACTTGCCTCTCTCTCTCTTTTCTTTTCTTCTTTTCTTTTTTTTCCCATCTGGAGGCCTCCACAAAGGCAGTACAAGGGAATCAAAGGGAATCATCTATGAAGCAAGAGGGGAAAAAACCATCAAGGACGAAGAGAAGGGGAGGGGGAGAGAGAGAGAGAGAGAGAGGGAAAGGGGGGACGCTTGTTGAAGAACAAACTCCGCTCCCATGGTATCAGGCTTGGCTGACGTCGACGGACGACGACTTCCTCGAAATTGAAGTAGTGAGAAGGGAAAGGGGAGGAGGTGAGGAGGGTTGTTCCCTTCCCAACCCTAACCCCTCCCATCTACGGACTAACCAATGCATCCCGTACTCCGACCTCTCTGAAGCCGTGATCCGATGGCCCAGCCAAATTTCACGAGCTCGAAATGGGTGTGACCCATTCCTTGCATGACATCAAAGACCTTTCACCATCTGCGATTGTGCACGAAAGGGAAAGGAGGTGGGGGAGAGAGAGAGAGAGAGAGAGCCAGAAGAAGAATGACGCCTGTCTCCTGAAACGGGCTACCGTAGAGGTCGTCATCATCGTCGTAAAACAAAGGTGACATCGTATGTTGGGCCACTTGGCCGTCAAGGGACTTGGGAGGCCCGGGGGAGCATGAATCGTTTGATGAGGCCACATGGCGGTGAGACCTATCCTCATGAAACGACTTTCTTTCCCTTCCAGCCCCAAGCCCCCCCCCTCTCTTCCTTCTGTTGCTTCTTCCAAAGTGCGTCCGCTGAGGCCTGCAAATGAAAGCATGCGATATCTGAGGGCCAATACGTTAAAGTTTGGACAATACCCTAGGAGGGTTGGAGAACGGAAGTGAGATTGGTCATCGTTGCCGCCCTTGAGGCCCAAGCTCTACCTATCACGCAAGGGAGAGAGGTAAACCCCAAGAAGAGAAACCGTGTTGAACCACCTCCACCTCCTTGCAACCTTTAATTCGTCAACCTCCCTCCCCACTTTCGCTCGATTCCCCCCGCTCCAGCTCCGGTTTTCCGCGGGGGGGGATACCCAAGGGGATTAGGAATAAATGAGACAATGCATCTATAGATTCTTGGGCTTGCTCAGAAAATGAATTAAAGGGTCAGATCTATGTGGGAGTTGCGTTGGGTTGTGAAAAGATGGAGAGAGACTTCCCATTGGCCCCATCTAAGGGGAATTCGAAAGTTGGAAGGGGGGGGATGGGGGATGAGTAAGGAGGGTGGAGGGTGGAGGGAGGAGGGAGGAGGGAGGAGGGAGGAGGGAGGAGGGTTGAGGTGAGCTCATTCCGTAATCTTACCCTCGGGTTCTTTCCCGATCCAAACTTTGACCAACACCGCGGAGAACGGGATCCGGCAAGCTGAGGGTAGAACGTTCATCTTTGGGAAACCGCACTGACTCGAGGCCCCATGGGATTTCGATTGGCTTTAAGGTTAAGATGCTCGCCTTATTCGAATCGATTTGCGATGGCGGAAAACAATGCAGGGTAGACTGAGAGTACCAAGGATGATAACCCTTGTTTGGAACCCATCATCGATGCACGAGGAGGAAAGAAAGGAAGGGGAGGAAGGGTTGTAGGGAGAACCAACGAGGTGCACTGCATGCGAGTGTGCGTGGGATGAACGCGTGATGTGATCTCTTCCGGAATGCAGATCACCGATATCTCACCCGAATGTTTCGATCTGAGCCCCCACCCACTGATCGGGGTTGATCACCTGATCACCACCACAGTCCTTGGATCTTATCATGAGGTGGAGGGAGGTTCGTAATTACCCTAATCAGAACCGAACTTGGTAACCTTCGCAACCTTCGCAACCTACTATCTTCCCCTCTATCCGTCTCCAACCAAGAAACACAGGAAAGCCGCACCCCAACTCATCGAAAGAGAGAGAGAGAGAGAGAGAGAACGGAATCCATAGAGATCCATGATCTCACGGTGGAGAGTTAGAAGACGATAGCCCGAGGAAAGTTCGTAATCCGAGAGGCAGAGGAGGTGTTGATTGTCAAAGTGGTGGGCCATGATCGGCCAAGCTTTCCCGACCACCACCACCACCCTCCTTCCTCTTGAACATCAAGTAGGGGACCGGAACGAGGAACGAGAGGTTCGAAGAGGCAGAGGAGGACCAAGGTTGCCTGCTGAAATCCTGGCCGAGATCATCGGTTGGGCCTTCCTCTCCAGCCCGGATCCAAGTCTTAGACTCCAGCTGATCCAACTCCCCAAGGTTTCGAGGCTCTTCCTCAACGTCTCGACGCCTTACCTCTACGAGACCGTCTCGTTAGTCTCTAGGATCTCGTCCAGGAGATTCTTCCGAACCTTGACCTTGCGACCTTCCCTCTTGGATCATGTCAGGAAGGCCTGGTTCGGTTTCTGGGATCGGAACTCTCCCATCTTTCCGGATGAATCCACCGCAGACCGAGAAGGCCAAGCGTTTGGATCAGGCGTTGGGAGGGATCGTGACTCCTGCTCCTCTTCCGGAACTAGCCTTAGATATCTTGAGAGGGACTTGAACCTTTTGGACCTCTTGCTTCAAGAGGCAGCCTGGTACTCGAGGTCAGAGATGGGAGGATTCATCGTTGGTCACGCCTATTCGACCAGACCTGTCGGAGAATGGTGCAGGGTCAACTCGGCGTCGTCAGTGGGTAAGGGAGGAGGTGATGGATGGACGAGTGCGTCAAGAAGGGATGAGGAGGAGGAGGAGGGTGGTTGGATTCGAGGTCTCGGCTCGGCTCACCTCTCCATTTTCCCACACGAGGAAGGAATCGTGGATGCCAACGCTCTGATACGACCCGTCAACGGGAAAGGGTTGGTGGAGTTACCCGGACCATCGAGAGTTCGGAATCCTGTCGAGGAGCTTGTTCGAGGAAGGGTTGGGAAGAGGGTGGGAAGGGGAAAGAAAGGAGCCACGACCACCACACTCGACCCCGTCATGGCCTTGGGACCAGGCGAGGGCGAACTGGACCCTTGGGACCTATTAGCGGCTCAGGAGGATTTCTTTCAACGGTCGAGCATCCAAGATGGAGGCGAAGATGTCGAGGAAGGAGAGGAATCTCCCGTTCACCCTCCGAAACGTCTTGATCAACGAACGTTCGTAGGAGACGGTGGTGGTGTCCAAGAGGGAGGAGGAGAGGGAGGAGGAGAGGGAGGAGGAGAGGGAGAAGGATTAAGGGTAGGGATACCACATCGGACCATGGAAGGAGCCGAGCTTGATCCCAACTGGCCTAGCCAAGCTGAGTTCGCACCAAGCCTCAAGGGCAAGGGAAAACAGGATTCGGAGGAGGCTGACCTTTGGGGATTCTTGAGACGAAGGAAGAAGCCGGAGAGGGCCATCTACGCCTACCACATCGTCACGGCCACCTTGGAGAACTGGATGCCTTACTACCTAGAAGATATAGGCACCTTGACTCACATCACCATCACGGTGAGTGACAACGCGAGGGAGCACATGACCAAGGGACGAGAGTCCTTCCCCCCTATCTGACACCTTTCTTCTTGTTTCCTCGTGTTCTCCTTCCTTCCCACCAACCCTTACCCCGCCCCGCTTTCCAGTTCTACCCAGGCTGCCTGTTGGACGACGATAGGCTGGAGCACGTTCTTCGGAACATCCTTTCAACCAAGTCGAACCCGATGCTGTCCCAACTTCTGATCAGGATCGCCTTTGAACCGGAACACTCCGGCTCTAGGATCAGGAGGCTTGACAGGTCGAGAACGATAGGAGGAGCGGTGGACAGGATAGGCGATCCCAGGGTCAAGGTCATCTGCCTCTCTCCCGTTGTGGGAGAGGGTCACTTTGATCCCTCCTTGATGGACGGAAGCCTTTGGATCAAGCAAGGAGGAGGAGGAGTTGTGGGTTTCAAGGATCTACCCAGTTGTAGCGGTGGTCAGAGACTCAGACCGTTTGGAGAGACTTTGGTGGAAGGGTACGAGACCGAGTTGGTCGAAGAAGGAGGGAACGGGGAGAGAAGCAAGGGCTGGAGGATACCAAAGTTGAACCAGGATTCTGACAGGGCCGTGAGGATCACCTACGAAGGTTGGTCCTCCAGGCTTGTCCTCCTTCCCAATCCTTTCCAACAGGAAGGTCACCGCGAGGACGAGGAGGGAGGGAAAGCGGTAGGAGGAGCAGCTTGGACCATCCAGTCGACCGACAACCCTCCTCCTTTCCTATCGCCTAAGGAGGTGGTCAGGAGGAGGGCGTTGAGATGTTCCGACCCTTTCCTAGTAGACGGAGACCAACCCAACGCTCCTCCACTGGATCTGTACCAACACCATCGCTTCTGGGAGAGGCAACAGGTGATCGGATCTTGATGTTTCTCTCCATTCTCCCTTCCTTCCTTCTTTTCTACCCTGCTCACCCTCGCTCTCCGTTCCTTTCCGACCTCAATCTACAAAGTCCCCTTCGGCCATCCACCAAAAAAAGACCGGCGACCGATCGGGACGGGAGATAGTGTGTGTTGCACCATTTTTCTTTTTTGTAAGGGGAATGGGGAGAAGGGTTATTCGACGCCTTCTTCTTCCCCTCGTAGAACACTCCACTCATTCGTTCGATTCTGAATCGATTACTTTTCTTTCCTGTTTTTCTTGTTTCTTTTTTCTTCGCCTTACACGACCCCAAAAAAAAAAATCAAAAAAAAATCCCAAAGCCCCAACCCTCGTCCGCCCTTAGAATCAATAAGCAGAGTGAAAGGAGCGTGAATGCTAAAGGTGAGCAAATGGAACGGGTCAAAGGTGCAGTGGAGAAGGGAGGAGAAAGGCAAAGACAAAGGGATGAAAGTGAAGGGAAAGGGACGGAAGCAGGAAATAGGTCCGCCCATCGATACGCCAGTGGGGGCGACATCAAGCAGTGGCTTGCCCCTTCTTCCATTCCTCAATGTCCCTCTTGTACTGGTCAAAGGCGCCGATGGCCCTCTGCTCGTACTTGTCCTTCTCCTCCTTGGTCATGGCCTTCCAGGTCTCTCCGCACTTTTTGGCAAAGTCCCTGATGCTGATCGTTCCGGCCTGGTAGTCTTGGTCCTTGGATCTGGCGTCGCTGAGGTATTCGAAGAAGGCCGTCAGGGGCTTCTTTGGCTTGGTTGGATCCCTAAGCATGGCATGACCCTTGTGGCCCTTCTTCCTCTGGGACGAGATGTAGGCGTTCTGCCTCCTGATGTCCTCTGGGGTCAAGGAGGCTTGCCAGGCTGCCATTTGTTTCTCGTACACGGCCTTTTCCTCCTCGGCAACCTTGTCGAATTTCTGCAGGCGCCACGGGTCAGGGAGCAAGAAAGATTTTAATGGTTCGGAGCTTTTTTTTTTTTTTAACCCTCATGGTTGCGGTGGTCGGTCTAGGGAAAGGGGGGAGGGACGGTTCGGCATAATGGTCTACACTCACGGCCCTGTCGCTAGCTCCGAGGGTCTTCCATTCTTCACCCAAGTGCTTGGTGACCTTGACAATGTCGATCACCTTGTTTCCGGTCTTTGGGCTGACCTTTTGGAACGACGAGTCTCCCCTGAGGTGCGGAAGCCTATCGGCCATGTAGATGAGGAAGGGAGTCCTCTTGGTAGGCTTGCTGGCCGAGGGGAGCGGGACTGCGCGGAGGGTTCAAGAGGGATGAATGGATGGGTGGATGGGTGGATGGATGGATGGATGGGTGGATGGATGGGTGGATGGATGGATGGATGGATGGATGGATGGATGGATGGATGGATGGATGGATGGATTGAATGATAGAGGTCAAGTACGTCAGGGATGTGAGTTTGCAAGAGGCGAAGAGAAGATGGATAGGCGACTCACGGAGCTTTCCATCGGCACCTCTAGCCTGCCAAGGCTTGAGCTTTTCCTTCTTCTCCTTCTTTGGTTTTGATGAGGCGGCAGCCTTCTTGGGAGCGGCGGCCTTCTTCGTTGCGGAAGCAGCCTTCTTGGTTGAGGAGGAGGAGGAGGGGGACTTTTTGGCAGTGGTCTTGGTGGCTTTGGAGGCGGTGACGGGCTTCTTGGTTGGAGCTGTGGCAAAGGTGCTGACCTGGAGAGCTGCGACGATCGGGAAGGCGGGCTTGGACGAGGCGAGGACGGTGGATTGGACAGGGCGGACGATGGCCCTGGCGAGTAGGTTGAAGGGGTGCATGGTTTGAGACAGGTGGACGGACGGCGAGAGGCAAAGAGGGGAGGGAAGGGGGGAGGGGAGTTGGATGGAATGGGGTGTTGGTGGTGAAGAGAGTCAGGATGGGTGGATGGATGTGATGGAGGGGGAGAGGGAGAGGGACGAAAAGGAAAGGAAAGGAAAGGGTGATATGGGATTGACAGGGGTGGGGGTGTGGAGAGAGGTATTCGAATACCAATTATAGAGAAGGTGAAGGGCAAGGTGTTCACTCCGGATCCAGTCTTATTTCGTGGTTAGGTATGAGGTGGAGAGGCGCTTTTTTAACGTGATCATTACAGACAGGCACGCGTGAAAAAGAGTCTTGTAGTGAACGTTAAGACTGAAACTAGTCAAGGCTGTTGAGCCTATGACAGAGAGCTGCGAGTTGGAGTGAGCTCTCAAGTCACGGTCACTGGTGAGTGTTTGAAGTCATGAGTGGTTAGTTACCACTAGCTACTGGTGATTTTCACTGTGCCTTGACTTAGGCTAGTCCGTGCACGAGACTTTTCACAAACTCGAGGGCGATACCGAATCACCAAGGCAGACTAAAGAAAAAAAGATCGTAGTGGGAATCACGCGCTCGACCACTCGAGTTGGGCGCGCGACCGCGTCCGGTTGGCGACTCCCTCTCTCTCTCTTTCTCTTTCTCTCTCTCTCTTTCTCTCTCTCTCTCTCTCTCTCTCTCTCTCTCTCTATGCCAGATGATCGAGGTCTACATCAGAGCAAGCACGGACCGACTGGACTTGCTCATCCTTTCGCTTCTTGGACTCAGATGTCATGTGACGTGTGGTGATTCCTCTTTCCAACTAAGTAATCCACCTTCCTCCTTCGGTCAACTCGGCGTCGACAGGACTTTTCCAGTGTTGTCATCACGTGAGTTTTGGTGGCAAAGTAACGGCCATCCTCCTCCTTGACCCTCCACTTGGAAGCGATCCCCACCCGGTGGCCTACCTCTCCTCCACCCTTCCTTCCATCCTTCCATTCCCTACCTCCTTCGTTTCATCCTCCCCTCAACCTCTCACTCCCTTGCTGCCATGAACATACCCGCTCCTCGTTCCCGATCCTCCTCTTTCTCTTCCTCTCATTCCTCCTCTTCCTTCTCCTCCTCCTCCTCCTCCCACACCTCGTCCTCCCACTCCCCCCGCAAAGATTCCTCCTCCCAAGCCTACCCGAGGCAATTCTCACCACCGCTTCAACTCGCCCCCTTCTTCGTAAAGCATCCAAACGCGAGACCCATCTCCCTCTGCCAACTCTCCACCGACAGCTCCTTCCTCACCCCACTTCAGGACGACATCCGCCACCTCCTCCGCCAATTCTCCGAAAGCTGGGTCTCATCCCGCTCTGAATCTCCCAGCCCTTTCCGCCTCTTCTCTTCCATCTGGTCCTCCCGAGGATGGGACTACGTTCACTTCGCCCTCGGCGACGACAACCAGAGCAGGTGTAACTTTTACCAGACCCTATCCAGATGCTTTCTCGCCCACCTTGACCCCTTGCTCCCCACCCTGTCTCCATCCCGAACGCAACGGGTCCACTCTCATAGCCTTGCCGACCATGAACAAGCTCGAACATCGGATCAGGCCACCGTCATCCTCCACGCCGTCGCTTCCCTCTTCTCCATCTACATCCTCTGGGAGACCCAGCTCTCTCAACCAGAGCGCCTCTCGGCCAACGGTCTTTGGCTCGGCGGCAAGGTCTGGAAAAAGATACAGATCGAGCTGGGTGAGCTTCTACTTTTCTTTCCCTTTTCACTTTTCCCCCTTTGTGATATTCTTGGATTTCGAGCCCTGCCGATATCATCAAGTGCAAGCCCCTCTCTCCCTCTAAATCCGAAGCTGACCTGTTCCAACCCTTCCATACATCTCTCCATCTGCCTTCGGTGGGGATGCTCTCACAAGATTACTACGAGGTCCTCATGGATCTTCCGAAACTGGCTGAGGAGGTACTCGATCCCAAGGTTCGAGGCAGGGAAGAGCCTACTCCTCGAGGGATACCTCCCGTCGCCGACGTGGTCCATATCCTCAGGAAACTTTGTGGAGCCGAACCGCCTCAAGGAGAAAGGAGTGGAGGCTCGGCACCGACCCACGGTTCGAATCCAAACCCGGCTCGAGGCCGGCTTCGACGCCCTGTCAACAAGAGGAAGAGGGGAGGAGAGGGGATGGGCGACCACAGGGAGGAACAGGATGAGGCAGGTCAAGCCGGCTCGACTTCACGTCAAAGATCCGACCGAGACAACGATGGGGTGGGGAGGAGAATGGAGGATGGAAGGAGTGAAACCCTAGCGACGCGGCCGGATTCAAGTGGTGTGAGGAAGAGGTCGAGATCTCCGGCATGGCAAGTTCTTCCACCCACGGGCTACAGGACGAGGCAACCCAGGGATCTGGTGGCGAGCCTGATGTTGAGGAGGAGCGACATTGAAAGGGAGGACGGCAAAGTGGCACGACTGGTAGGGAGGAGATGGAGAGCTGACGACGAGGCAGGAGCAGAAGAGCTCGAGACGATCCGAACCCTCACCAGGTCGGAACTGATCCTGATGAGAGTGAGGGAAAGGTTGGACCTACCCTTGCTGGAGGAAGAGGATCCACTCTACCGACGATACCAACCTTCCAGCCTGAGGATTCGAACCTCCGTTGCGGGAAACGATGATTTCGAAGAGGAGGAAGAGGAGGAGGAGGAGGAGGGAGGAGGCGACGAAGATGATGATCTCGATCGTAGAGGAGAAGGGGAAGAAGAGAGGGGGAAGGGATCATCGAAGGGTAAAAGGAGGGAGGTGGAGCAGGAGGTGGAGCAAGAGGAGGAGGAGGATGAAAACGAGAAGAAGAAAAGGAGTAGGACCGAGAGGAGAAGGATCAGGAGGACGAGGAAGAGGAACCAGAGGGAGGACAGGTCGGTAGGATTCCAACAGTTCTCAACCCCTTTCAAGGACACCACCAGCACCAGGCTCGAGGTCGCACTCGGAGAATTGAGCTACCTGAGGAACCTCTACGAGGAGAAGAGGGCCAAACTCCTCTCTTCGGTCACCGAAGGGGGATGAGAAAGAAGCCCTCTCTACATGTTCAAAAAAAACCCAATCCCCACCTCATGTCGACCTGGGATATCCTCTGGTTCGTCGTCCATGAACCTGCTCTTGGCGTCAAAGGGGGAGGGCAGGACAAGACGATGAAATGAAATGAAATTGAAGTTGAAATTGAAATAGATAAAAAATAAAACAAAAACCTCGTTACGTGTGGGACTCATGAGAAAGGGGGGGGGAAAGAGAATACAGGCCTTTCTTCACCGGAATGGGAGAGGGGGAAAGAAAGACAAGAACTCTCCGATCGCTTAAACTGTACTTCGATCAGAGAGGAAGGAAGAAGTGGATGGGGGAGAAACTTGTTCTTATTTTTTCTTTCGTCTATGCACGCGCGATGTAGGGGTGGAAGGTGCAGGGGTGGAAGGAACGTGCCTCAACCCTCGCTCTTCTTCCATTCTTCGAAGTGGATCCGGTTCTCGCTCGATGGGTTTGCTTTCCAGCGAAATGAAAAAAAAGGAAGAGGCAAGGCCAAATGACACGACTGTTAAGAAAAAAGTGGGAAGTCAAGAAGTGAGAAGGAGGGTTGGCAGGGTGGATTCGATTTTCAGATCTTTCCCTTCAGAGTCTTGACCCGGCTCTTCTCTGCTTCTCTTCCGTTTCTGCCCACATGTTCCGAATCGGCGTAGCTGGCTGGGCTCGCCGTGGTCGGATCGCCACTGACATCTAGTCATTTCCTGTTGCTGAGGTAGAACTGGATCAGGCCGCCGGTGGACGAGTCGTGCTCCTCGACGGCCTTTTTCGAGTCTCCCTCCTGAAGGATGGGTAGGATCTTCTTCGCCAGGACCTTTCCGAGCTCGACTCCCATCTGGTCGAACGAGTTGATGGCCCAGATGAATCCCTGCGTGGCGATCTTGTGCTCGTACATGGAGATCAGCGCTCCAAGCGTGGCGGGGGTGAGCTTCTGGAACATGATCGAGTTGGTGGGCCTGTTGCCCTCGAACACCTTGGACTTTACCAGGAATTCGTTCGAGGCCAACGCTCCAAGCTCGGATCGGACCTCTTGCTCGCTCTTGCCGAAGGCCAGAGCCTCGGGTTGGGCGAAGAAGTTGGAGAGGAGGATCTCGTGGTGCTGGCCGATGGGGTTCTGCGACACGACGGGGGCAAGGAAATCGCAAGGGATCAGCTTGGTCCCCTGGTGGATGAGCTGGTAGAATGCGTGCTGGCCGTTGGTTCCAGCTTGTCCCCAGATTATCGGACCAGTGTGGTAGTTGACGTGCTCCCCGTTTTTGGTGATGAACTTTCCGTTCGACTCCATGTCTCCCTAGGTCCGCCAAAGTGAAGAAGAGAAGCGGTTTGGCAATCCGGCAGGGGGGTTTTGGTATTACAAAAAATTGATCGCATTTTGTTGGTTTTAATTTTGTTCCATTTTTGCGGAGAGGGAGGGAGATGAAAAATTGTCGCAAGTTTTTGTCAGGTTTTTTTTTTCCTACCTTCGGACACTTGGTCTGTAGAGATCGAGTCTGAACAGAATTGTTGAAAGGAGAAGGGAGGAGGGAAAGAAGGGTCCGCCACTTACCTGCTGGAAGTAGTCGGCAAACTTGTGCATGTACTGGTCGTAAGGAAGGATCGCCTGGGTCTCGGACTTGAAGAAATCGTTGTACCTGAATGCATGGGGATCGGCGTGAGAATTTTGTTTTTGCCGGGGGGGG
>KZ820174.1:7922-19661 GCA_003144235.1 Violaceomyces palustris | reverse complement strand
GGGGGGGGGGAAGGGACCCTTGAGGAAAGAATCTGATTATCTTCCAAAACCCACCTTGGCATCCTCAAAGACGAGAACTTGTGCTTCGCCACCTTTGAAGCCTTTCGAGTCGTTCTCTTCTCCCAGCTCCCTGATGGAATCTACCCAGCCCGATCCTAATTTCTGGTGAGTTTCAGAGCCTTCCCTCTCTCCAGCGAAAAGACCCTCCCTGGCGGCCAGTAGGAAGACGTCCGGGTTGGGTTTTCCCCTTGAGAGACGGGAGTCATCCCCACAGATGATCCGATCCCTGAAGGGAGAGAACAAAGGCCCGTTATGCGCTGTCTTGATCTCGACTTCACGAACCCCCCCAATGGTCAGATGTGCCATGCAGTGTTGACAGTGTCGAGCGTGGTGTTCCACGGCAAGAAGATCGTATGAGGGTCGTCAATAAATGGAAGAGAAGGAGATGGTCGATGTTGAGAAGAGGAAAAAGGAAGGGAAGGGGGAAGAGAGGAAGATGTTTGACCTACAGTTTCTGCGCTTGCTTCCAGTAGCGACCTTGAAGTGATGATGGTGATGAAGACGAGGGAGTAGATTCCGTTAGAGGCTTGAATGCAGGTGTTAAGAAGGGGAAGGGGGAGAGAGGGGGGAAAGGATACTTACACAGATGGGGACGCCGCACCTCTCGAGGTGTTCGACCAGCCTCTGTGCACCCGGCATGGGTGGCACTTTCGAGAACTCCTCTTCCAAGTTGAGGTTGCGATCGGCCAGGAAGGTATCTATGGTGAAGGGGCAATCGGGTGAGAATTGCAACTCTGGATGATCCGGGCTTGGGGGCCAGAGAGAGGATAGGAGAGTGTCTTGAGAGAGAGAATATGGGATCGGAGTTTGAGACGGTGGGAGTAGGGGGAGGAAGGTTGGAGAGGTGATGGAGCGTTAGGCTACTAGGATGGAGCTTGCTGGAGAGAAGTGGAAGATACGTACAGGTAGCCTCTCTTTCTGGCTTGCCCATGAGGTTGGCCTTGATGGCCCAAGTCTGCTCCTTTCCGTAAGGCCTTAGAATGTCGTTGACCACCTTGGTGTAGATCTGCTCGGAGGCGGGACACAGGACGAGGGTTGGGTTGGGGACGTGAATCGATCGATCCTAGGATTTCAAGGTGAAGGAGACTTTTAAAAGGAGGAGACGCTCACACCTTCGCTGTCTATCAAGAGACCATCCATCTGCCGAAGTCGCACGGGTGGAAAGGAAACGAGGGGAAGGGGGATGGGTCAGAAGGGGGTTGGGTGATGCGCTTCGAACATGGGGAAGAGTTGGTTCGACTGACATCGAACAGGACGGCCTTTATGCTTGCAATGCGTCGGTCGGGGGACATTGTTCAGGTTGATCCACGGCGGAAGAGGCTTGGAAGGATGAGGAGGACGTAGGAGAAGGCGGGGAAAGTGAGGAAGGGAAGGGGGGGAAGAAGGGAAAGGGGGAGAAAGGAGGCGGGGAGCAAGGACGTAAAAGGTACCGTGAGCCTAATCAAGGGGAGGGAATCACTTCGGCATTCAAGAACAAACTCTCACGAGAGAAGCTTGGGCTGAAGAGCTTGACCCGATCCGCTCTGGATCGAAAGCGGAATCGGCTGGGTGATAGGCGACGAGGAAAGAATCGGACAGAGAGGCAGAACATGCAGGCAGGAAGACAGGCAGACAGGAAGACGAGCGAGAAGAGTGTGAGTGTTGGGAGCATATGTTGAGTGAGGAAGGCAAACCGACGGTGGTGGCTGGCTGGGCTAGCCGGTGCGTTTGGGCCTGCCCCGAGCGGAGAAGAGCAGGTGGGTGGGTGGAGTCAGTGAGGGGAAGCCGATGAGCGAGATGGAAGTAAGGAAGGACCTGGCATGGTGGTCAGGAGGTTGTCGTGTCATGATCGCCAACAAGTCTATCTTTCATCGTTTCACAACTTGTTCTCCACCCATCTCATCTTACTTCTCTTTCCCTCTCTCCTCTCCATCCCCCTCCGACTTCTCCCACCTGTTTACCACTCTTGAACCTCTCTCTTCCCCAACCCTGACAAGGCAAGCCCTTCCCACGTCCAACCTCGCCACAAGGTGGGGGGCCAACCATGAAGATCCTCATCACCGGTGCCTCTGGACTCTTGGGTAGGCAGGTCCTCGAGCTGTGCAGGCAGCAAGGTCACATCGTCAAGGCGCTCGCCTTCACAAGGTCCGACCCTCAAGAGGGCCTCGAAAAGCTCGACCTCACAGACACCAGCGCCCTTTCGGACTGCATACACCGCTTCCAACCGGACGCCATCATCCACACCGCCGCAGAGAGGAGGCCTGATGTTGTCGAGAGAGATCCTCAGGCTTCCAACGCCATCAACGTCGACGTTCCCACCAATCTCTCCAGAATCGCCGCCGACCTACCCAATGTCCCCCTCCTGATCAACGTCAGCACCGACTACGTCTTTGACGGTAGCAAACCGCCTTACAAGGTCGACGACCAACCTAACCCCCTCAACGCATACGGTGTCTCCAAGCTGCAAGGGGAGAGGGCCCTCTTGCAGAATGCAAAGCGAGGCTGCTTCACAAACCTAAGAGTCCCCGTCCTGTGAGTGATTACGTCCCCTCCCCCGTCCTCCCTCCTTCCCCAGACCCTTTGTCTCTCTCAAGCTCAGACCACTGACTCGCCCAGACGTGATGCTCATTCACACTTCGCTTGATCCGCTTCTCTCCTTTTCGCATCAGCTACGGGAAGGCCGAGAGCAATGACGAGTCGGCAGTCAACATCCTCCTGGACGCCATCAAGCCACCCACAAACCCCAGCGGCCCCAGGAAAAAGTGTGACGCATACTGCGTCCGGTACCCGACCAACGTCTCAGACGTCTCCAAGGCTCTCCTGGAGCTTTGCACAGCTTTCACTCCAGATTCTCCAAACATGCCCCCCATCACCCACTTCTCCGCCAAGGAGGCCATGACCAAGTACGACATGTGCAACGTCCTCTCCCGCGTCTCCAACGGCGTAGGCTTCGATACTTCCACCTCCCACCTCGACCCGGAATTCGAGGCCGATCCGTTGGCCACCACAACCCGGCCACGTCACTGCAAGCTCGATACTGCGGTCATCGAGGACCTTGGCATCTCTGTTCAGTGTGTCTCATTCGAGGATTGGTGGAGGGCTTATCTCGAAGAGGTGCGTGATCATAACGGCTCCGAGCTCGCAAGTCGTTGATGTAATCGTAGCGGCGTGATCCAGCGAATCGAAAGAAGCAGAAGAAAGAGAGAGAAAAGAAGATCAGAAAGAGGAAGAGAGGGGGAGACGAGGAGAGAGAATGGAGGGGCATGATCGAGACCACTGCAACCATGCAAAATGGATTCATTACGATCGCGATCCTGACTTCAACCTTTGACGTTTGCCAATCCTGCTTTTTCAAATCTCCATCGTTGGGGGTTGTGGGGTAACCGATCCAGAAAATGATTTTGCAAAGGGAGCAAGATGCCCGGAAGGCAGCCGAGGAAGAGGCTAGGAAGAAGAGGGAGGAGGAGGAAGCCGAAGAAAGGAGGAAACGAGAAGAGGAGGAGGCGAAAGAGAGAAGGAAGAAGGAGGAGGAGGAAGCAGAAGAAGAAGAGAGGAGGAGGAGGGAACAGGAGGAGGCGGAGGAGAGGAGAAGGAAGGAAGAGCAAGAAGTAGAAGAGACCGATGCAAGAAAGGTGGCTGAGAAAGTTGATGAAGACTCTCGTCAAAAGAACGCAAATGCCGAGAAGATGATAGATGACGAACCGCGAGCAAAAGATACTCTGGACGAGGAGGCAACTGACAAGGATCAGGAAGCTGGAACCGCAGCGGAGATTGAGGCTCCTCAAGACACTCGTGCTCACGTACCTATGGGGGTATCCAATGAAACAGGGAACGATGACAGGACTCTTGTCGAGTCACACAAGACCATCGATGAGACCTTGGCAGACTCGCGCAAAGAAGACCATCATGCGGCAGTCGATACCGGCCTCCGACAAAATCCATCGGATCGGTCCGTCTCTCCAAACTCACTTCCTCCACTAATGTCTCCAGGCTCCCCGAATCCTTCATTCTCCTCATTGAGAGCAAGGCCGACACCTCCCGCGACGTCAGGCCACGGAAGCCCCACCAGCTCAATAGCCCCTGCCCTCTACGGAAGGCGATCATCATCGCCTTATGTCGATGAGCCCCCAAACGAAGAGGCAGCGGTTGCGACTGGTGAGAATCAGTCATCTTCCACTTTGCTCGCCAGCACTCCGACGCCGTCCTCGACGCTGCTCGCAGACCCTTCAGGACCAACCTCGTCAGAAAAGCAGATGGATGCGGGTCCAGTCGAGTCGCCATTGAGACTGACGAACTCTGCAGAGGGCCCCTCAAACCGTCCCCAGCATTTTGGACACGCGAGCTCCGCGACGCAAATCGCTTTGGATGGAGGTAGGGGGCTATTTCAAGATCACCCGGCGGCGGCGGCGGCGGCGACGGTGGCAGGGAGAGCGAATGGTGGCCTTGCAGATGCCGATGGGGATAACGACTCAGACGGCTACGGTCAGCCTTCACCGAGGAATGCTATGCCGAGCGACTTCGATGGAAGGAGGTCTTTGGACGGCTCTAGTCACACTCTCGAGAGAGGGTCTAGCGGTGTCAGCGGGTCTAACGCATTTTCGGCTGGTTTCGGCGAGGTGAGGTACGGCCTTGACAACAGCCTCCACGCCGACCAGACCCTCTCGGCTCCTCCTGTAGGCGGCACGAGATCATCCTTCTACCACCAGTCATCTTTCGACGAAAGTAACAGGCAACGGGAACCGGAAGAGAACACGAGGAAAACGATCAAGAAATGGCAGTTCTCTGTCCGCGTCGGCGATCCTCAAAAAGTAGGCGATCCCGTCACGGCACACATCGTCTACACGGTCAGGACGACCACAAACAGCCCTCACTTCCGCGGTCAGCAATTCTCTGTGCTGAGGAGATACAAGGACTTCAGATGGCTTCATGCCGCCTTGGTCGCCAACAACCCGGGAATCATCGTGCCCCCTGTCCCGGAGAAGGTCGTCCTCGGCAGGTTCGCCGCCGAGCTGGTCGAAGCGAGAAGGCACGGGCTCGAGACGTGCATCAACAAGATCGCCCAGCATCCCGCCCTGCAGGAGGACGAAGATTTCAAGCTCTTCCTCGAGTCGGATCAGTTCTCCGTAGACGTCAAGGCGAGAGACCTCAGAAAAGGCCCCGTGACCACCCCGGAGCAGAAGACCTACTTCAGCTGGGGTAGCAGCATCAACGGTCCCAAATTCCACGAGTTCGACGAGTGGTTCGATAATCAGAAGGCCTACCTCGACTCGTTGGAGAGCCAGCTGAAGCTCGTGGTCAAATCCATCTCGGCCGTGGCTCAGCAGAGGAAGGAGCTGTGTAGTTCTTTGAGCGATTTTGGCAACATCGCCATGACGCTGAGCGGAAGCTCCCTATCCCGGAGCCTTTCAACCTGCTTCGCTGGCCTAGGCGAGCTTGAGAAGAGGATCACGGAACTCAATGAGAAACAGGCCGAGGCCGATGTCAGGCAAGTTGGCACCGTCATGTACGAGTACGAGAGGGTGGTCGGTAGCGTAAGGGTGAGTGCAGGCGGTCGCGAAAATATACTCCTTTCCCCTCCTTCTCTTCGCCCTCCTTTGCGGCCTTCACTACAGGAGATCCAATTCAAAAAGTTGAAAAAAAGCTTAAAAATGAGACAAGATCCAAAGAAGATCAGACGAAATCCTGACCATGTCCTTTTGCATTCCTCCCTTCCATCGGTCGAAATTGCCCGCGGGATATAAAAATTAAACACACACACACACACACACACATTGGCAGAAAGCGTTCGCAACCCGTCAAGATGCCTGGATCAACTGGATCAAAGCCGACGAGGAACTGAGGAAGCACAGGGCCAAGCACGAGAAGCTCAAGAGGGAACCGTCCTCCTCGCACTCTGAAAGGCTGAAGCATTCCATCTCGGACCTGGCCGAGTTGGAATCCAAGAGCCTCAACCTAAAGAGGGAATTCGACACCATCTCGTCCAGGTGCAAGTCGGAGATGGACAGGTTGGACGAGGAGAGGGTGGAGGATTTCATAGGCTGCCTCGAAAGGTGGTTGCGAGGTATGATCCAAAGGCAGAACGAGATCATCCAAGAGTGGCAGGTCTACATCGCCCTCCTGCAGAGACAGACCGGTGTCAACACCGACAGCACCTAGTAGGGGGTGATTCCCACTTTCCGATCCATGGATAAAGAGCCTTGTTCTTCTGTTCAAAATCTGTGAACTTGAATGCCAGGAATGTCAGGATCGTTTTACGAGCACTGAGCACACCATTCATGTGTTGTGAATATTCCCGAGTCAAAAATTCTATCCACACGTTTTGTTTCATGAACCTAAAAAATTCCCTCTTTTCATTTACCCTGGGGAGAGGAGGGCGGCGAAGAGATCCAAGTCTGGGGAATCGTCATGATCTGATGATTTTATGTACAAAGGAGAGATTCAGACCGAGGGAATCATCGTAATCCGGGTATTTTCCACAAAGTCTGGACATGGCCATCAAGTTACCGAGGACGAAGCTCAAAGGAAAATGGAGGAGCTGGCAGGAATCAAAAGAGAAGAGCAAGAGTGAACGGAATCCGAAGATCGTGTCCTACCTCCCTCAGACCTGTTTACCTGCTTCGAAAGCTGGGTTGACCGGCTGGGCTTCCTCCTCGATGGTCGCTCCCGGGATAGCAGGGGCAGCCGCAGCAGCGTTTCCAGCCGTCCCGTTAACCTCGACTCGATTGGCGCCAGCTCCTGAGCCAGCAGCGATTGCTTCAGCTCCAGAGGCTGGAGTTGTAGCAGAAGCATCCTTAGCGATGACTTTCGCGCTTTCGGTGTTGTTGGGGTTCTTCTGATTCTCGCTGACGATGGAGAATGCTGGTGAGTGCCAGTCGGGTTTGCTGCCTACTTGAGCCTTGGAAGCATCGTACCTCTCGTCGATCTTGTTAACCCAGCCCTCTGGGTTACCGAGGTCTGGAAGGATTGAGCTTCTCTTCGAAGTGGTGAACTTGAAAGAGCCCTTGTTCTCCTTGTCGCTCGAGCCCTTGTCCGACTTGATAAAGGTTTCTTTCAAAGCATCAGTGATAGTCTTATCCTTATCATTCTTGTTAGCCTCCATCCTGTCGCGGAGCTCAACCAGCTGCGAGTCGAGGTCTTCCAAGCCTCCGCGAATACCTTGCTCAGCAGCCTTGCAAATCTGCTTTTTGATCAGGCTCGTGGCCATGGGCCGGAGAATCTTGATAAGGGTGTCGTGCTTGGAGCCGCGGATGGCAAAGTTGAGCTTGTCGACGGTTGCCTTCACTGATCTAACCTTGAAAATGTGGTTCGACTTTTTGCCTCGGGGCGCGTTCTCGGCTTCGAGATGGATAGTTATGCTGAGACCCTTGCCGCCGAGGAAGACATCAGCTATACCATGCTCATTGAGCTTTGGAAAGCCAGTCTTCTTGCGGAACGAGAAAGCGATGTCCCTCATGTCAGACTGGATCTGAGCAAGGTGGATCTTGAACGAATGTTGGTGGACGTCGCCCAGCTTTTTGTACTGAGACAACTTGAAGTAGTTGCGAGCCTCCACTTCGAGGATGTTGGGCATCAAGTTCTGACCCTCGATGGTCAGGTTTTCGATCACGAGGTCAACCATCTTGTCCGTGAATTCGATTCGAGGAACCGGCACAACACCTGGAGGAAGGATGAGGAAAGAACGAAGACGTCAAAGTCAGTAAGACGCCAAAATCGACGTTACGGCCTTCAATACTTTGATCTGTAGACAAACTTACCGATGTCTACGCATTCCGGTAGCGAATGAATTGTGGGGGGGAAAAAAAAAGTAAAAAGAGGTGTTGACGGGGGTAAGAATTTCGGGGCCAAGTAAAGCAAAGTCAATTGTGAGAGCTGTAATCTCATTCCACTTGGCCAAGGGCCAGGAGTGGAAACTCACGATTCAGCAATTGAGGCAGTATGGGATCACGAATGTCATTCCATAGGTGAGGCTTGAACGTTGGCTTGCCGTCAGCATCCGTGAAGAGATCCTGAACGAGACGCTTCCAGTCTTCTCCAAACCTCTTGTTGAGAGGGTCCTCGGCAACCCCTTTGAAGAAGAATTCGACTTCCTTGAAGAGCTTGTCCTTGTGAGCCGCGTACTTTCCCTGCTCGCGGTCTCCCGTGGCGACGAAAAACTTCTTGCCAGAATCAATGAGCTGGATGCCCTGTGTGTTGGCTTCGTCCTTCATGATGAAGCCAGGCTCTTGAAGACATTGTCGGATGTACATGTTGAGGTGCGAGAACCAATCCCTTAGCTCGGAATCATTCTTCACGTCGACGTAAATCTGATCAAGAGCATCAAGCATAGGCTGAGTCGGCCGTCCGTTAGCAAACCTCTCGATCAGTCTACGGAACGTGGTCTCGACAGTGGAGACGTTGCCGTCGCTGCGGACTTGGCCGGCGTTCCCAACTACCTGGTCGTGTAGATGTCCCGCGTGGCCCTTGTACTGTTCGAAAGCGTTGAGGAAATAGTCCATGGCATCCTGGTAATCGTGGTGGCGCTGGCACTCGACGACCACCTTCTTGAGGCGATAGATGAACTGCTCCCTCCGCTCTTTTGGGAACTTTTCCTTAGCATATACTCGCGTCTTGTCGATGTGCTCCTTGGCCAAGTCTTTGTGCTTCTGAGGGATCCTTTCGGCCAGCAGATTGGCCTTGGCCTTGACTGTCTCGGCGGCGGCTGCTTTATTCTCTTCGTGAGAAGCGTTGGGGTCGACGGAGTTGACCAGGTCGTTGGCATGTTCCTTGGCCTCCTCCTTGGCCGGTTCAAGTTTTTGCTCGGCCTGCTTCTTCTTCAGGGCACCGGGTATGTCGTCGTGGAATTCGTTCTCGGGACCGGGCTGGCCAACTTGGTTGAGCTTTTCCTCCTCCGGGCGTGCGATCTCGGACGCTTTGGCAGCACCGTCGGCGAAGATATCCCGAGCCACGTAGCCGAGATCCTGGAAGAGTTTGCGTAGCTCGCCATTCTTGAGAAAGAGGGTGACGAGCGTCCTAAAGGCTTCGCCAGCGGTTTCTCCGTCCTTCTGAGCCTCATCTTTGGTGATGGGCGACTTTACACTGATACTACTCTTAACGTCGGCCTTCCTCGAGGCGAAGAGAAAGTTTTGGAACTCTTCATTCTGGTTCTTCTCGAGAACAATCTGTCTTGCGGTCTCGATCAGCTCGCGGACGTCTTGAACGAGCTTTTGACCGTCTGGCGAGAGCTGGTCCACGTCGACAGGGCTGGTGGCTAGCGTGTACTTTAGCGTGTCGTCGATCTGCTTGTTGTCGGGGTACCTCCCCTCCCTGAAGGCCTGGATGACGCCAAAGAACCTCATCTTTCTGTCCACATCCTCCTTCTTCTGCTTCGGGTCCGTCGCATGAGTGACTGTGTTCTTGGCAGGGTTTTCAGAAATCTGGCTCGTGGCCTCTGGCAAGGTCGACATCGTTGTGGATATCAAACTCTGTTTGAGTTGGAATGTGATTCAATGGATTTTAGAGTGGCTAGAAGCTCGTGCTTAAGCCAGTGGCGATGTGGGAGTGGGAGCGTATGGTTTGGCTTGCTGATTCGATCAAGGGCTTGATAAAGTGGGGGAAAAGAAAGAATTGTGTGCGGTACGTTGGTGGCAAGTAGCAGTCTGAGTGTGTGCTGACGCTGAATTCTTTCGGCAGGACTTGTGGCAAAGGGGAGGAGGAGGTGGTTGGAGGCTACAGGATATATATGCACGCACTGCAATAACTCTGTTGACGCACAGCATGCACAGTCAATGTCATGGAGAGAGGGGGGTGGGGTTAGAACAGAGGTCTCTCACATGGCCAGAAGAGTGAGGGAGCGAGGGAGCAGTCAATGAGAGCCAGACAGAGGAGGGGAGAGGGGGAGTCATGATGAGCCTGTCTCGAAGAGTGGTTACAACCAACTTTCACACTCACAAAGAAAGACAAAGAGAAAGAGATCCCCTCTCATGGAAGAGGAAGAGTCACGTCGATCGATTCAAATGTGGAGGTGGCCAAGGCTGGGGGAAGCGAGCATGGATTGATCGGGTTACGTGACTCTTCCGATGTTGGAATGAAGTCATACCTTGCTCCATGGGTTCGTTCCAATACAACCCGATCATCCTCGTTCCTCTACCTCTGCGTGTGCGTTTATGAACTTTGCTGTAAGTACTACACGGACTACTTTACAGCGAACCCCACCGCATCCGAGCAGAGTCAACACAGTCAAAAGTCACCAGAGGTGGGTGTTGCCGTTGTTCGAGTGCTGTTGGTCCGAGTCTAACGAACAGGTGATTTTTCGTCAAAGTGAGTTGTGAGGTAAAGTGGCCCTCCCACTCCCCCGGTCCCCGGCCAGTCATCCCAACACCGTTGCCACTTGCCACACTCAATCCCGAACCGATTCCAGCCCAACTAACCTGTGAAGTACGCGACCACTCACTTGTGACCCCGATCGATCCACCCTGACTTTGGCAGGTTGCTTCTCCTATTCAGCAAGACGATCCATTCCAAACCGCATTAGTTCCGAAGCTGGTCACACTAAGCGATCACGAATGACACGTCCCAAGCAAGGTGTTAATATCAGTCGAACGGTCCATCGTCATCACTCCCAAAGTTCTACAGATCTGCTCCGATGGCAAAGGTGCAAAAGGCCCCTCCTTCACTTCGCTTGCCTCGATTCAGACAGGCTCTAGAATTCGAGTCGATCCCGCCGCCTCTCTTCCCCTCCCTCGCTCTTTTGACTACGCGTTACTTCACTCCACATACAGCATGTTCAACATACGGTCTCACGGCACGTCCTTGCACAGACATCCCACTCACCCTCGCCACACGAATGTCGGCCTTTGCTTTCATCAACCTACCCACCGCAAAAATCATCGTCATCGGACATGAAGATCCCCTGGTTGTCCGTGAAAGCTCGGCATCAACGAAAATCAACAAGAAGAAAATCGAGATCAGAGACCCCAAGAGTGCAACCCATCTAACCCTCTTCCCTCTTTGGAAACCGTTGCAGCGGCTGGAAGGTTGGCTAAGAGCGGGTCCAAGATGTTTGGGGGTGGGGTTTGAGGGCTAGGGCACACCAGCCCATCTCTCACGACGACAAGAATGCCCAAGGGGCGTCGGAAGGTGCCAGATAATCGACGTCCACAGCGAGGAGAAAGAGCAGTAGAACCATTTCCCATTTCGACAACGGATCCTGAACGGTCCCGGTGCATCCTGAATCTGATCAGAATGCAGGTTGTGTGTACTCGACCTGGGTCCCCTTCCACCATGAGATCTCTCACATTTCCGCTTTCAGTAAGGGAACGTCGATCCCATGCCTCGGATGATCGAGATGGCTCCGCTCCCTATAGGAAGCGCTGGGTGTCTTTGGCTCACTCTTGGTTTTACTGTCAGGTCTTTTGCTTGTTCCTAGCAAGGAGGATGCCGGGCGGCTCAAATGGTGATCTGATGGGGAACCGTCCACAATCGACAAACGGCTCTTACTGGCCTTATGACTCACAACTGTGCGAACACACTTGGACCCATCGCTGTGACATTCAACAGACAACATGTGCACAGCCTCCCCCCATCCTTGAGTTCACACCCCAAACCATGACATACTCTACATGCTCTATGACCGTGCTATTTACAAGAGTGTGTACAGACAGTTGTGAGTGTGAGTACATCACGTCTAGATGGGGCGTGCAACCCACCTTGCAGGTGAAAAAA
>KZ820173.1:0-19726 GCA_003144235.1 Violaceomyces palustris | reverse complement strand
AAAAAAAAAAAAAAAAAAAAGTCCAAGAAAAAGAAATGGTGAGCGGATGTGAAAGATGATGGGGAAGGGGCGGGGGAGGAAAAAGAAACAAAACACAAAGGAAAAAGCCCTATCCCAACTTTTTGACGAGAAGAGGTAGGGCGGCCTTCTTGCTCTCCCTCCCCTTGACCTTGGGCCTGACGACCAGCGACTGCTGCCTGACGATCTCGACGTCTTGGCAAGGGTGGAACTCGTAGTCCTGAAGCAGAAGGATGAGGAGAGCCTTCATCTCCGTCAGGCTGAACCTCGATCCGATGCATGACTTTGGCCCGCCGATGAAGGTGAACATGCCGAAAGGCGGGAGTCTGGCCTTGGAGTGGAGCTCGGGCAGTTTCGCCCACCTCTCCGGGATGAACTGGTCCACGTCTTCTCCGTAAAGCTCGGCGCTCATGTTGCAGGTGGCCAGTCCGAGCGAGACGTTGGTTCCCTTCCTGACGTGGATCTGGTGGAGGAGGCTCTGACCGTCCCTGGAACGGACGGGTTTCATGAGGGGGATGACGTTATCCTCGACCGCCAGCCTTTCGGTGGCCACGACGGGAGTGTTGAGTCTCAGGATTTCGAGCAGAACCCATTCGAGGTACTCGAGCTCCTCGGACCAGAGGTCGTCGTAGTCGAACTCCATCTCGGAAGACGTCACCTGGTCCCAATCCTGGTCCGGCCTCCTCTTCTTGAGACCCTTGCGGATCTCGGACCGGAGCTTGGACTGGATCGCTTGGTTGTTGGAGAGGTAGTGGAGCGCCCAGGAGAGCGTCACGGCCGAAGTCTCGTAGCCGGCGAAGATCATGGTCTGGATCTGCCCCGTGATCTCCTCCTCCTTGAGCTTGTCCTTGCTGCTCGCCTCCATGTCGGCCTTGATCAGCAGGCTCAGGATGTCCTTCCGACCTTCGAACGCCTCTTCCAGCGTCCCTGTCACCTCGCTCTGCTTCTTGATGTTCTCCCTCTTCTCCGCCACGATCTCGGCCGCAAACCTCTGGATCGTCTTGTTCATCCGCGCGTTGATTCGGTTGACGCTCGATATGGGCCAAGTCTGTTCCATTCCCCCCCCCCCCCACCCCCCAAAAAAAGAAAAAAAAAACAAACAAACCCCGGCCGTTTCCAGTCATGCGTCGAACCGGCGGTGGGTGTGGGTTGCAAGGTGAGCTCGCAAGCCTTCGTAAGAGAAATGGGAAGAAACCAAAGGAAGAGGGGGAAGGGTGGTACATGGAGGGGGAAAAAAAAAGAAAAAAAGGCAACCGAAAATCAAAAACTCACACATGCAGGAGGGTAAAAGACGGCGCTGAAAGCGAGGTGGATGGACCTCAGTGCTCCAAAGTCCATGGCAATCTCGATGAGCGTGTTGAAGCATTTGCTGAGCTCGTTGTTCTCCCTACCCCGTTCCAGCGCCTTGAAGTCGTAACCGAAACCAGCGCTCCCGATGATGTCGAGGGTGGCGCAGTCAAGCCACGAGGCGAGATCCACCTTGGCCGTCCCCTTGGACAACCGACCGGAGCCAGGCTCGTCGCCTCCCCTCTCAATGACCTCGTCGATCTTGCGGTTCATGAGTTTGCCAAAGTGGAGGAAGCTCCCCGTCATGTCCTTGAGGTTGGCTGGCGTGAAGGCTGGCGCAAGGAGTCGCCTCTGCCTTCGGTGAGCCTCGCCGAAACGTGAGACGATGCCGTTCCCCACCTGGCAAGGGGGTGGAAGGGGTGGGATCGGTTAGCCGGTATCCTGCAACAGGTGAGAACCCACCCATCAGATCTGGCCCGGTAGGATCAAACACGTCACTCCCAACGACGAAGGCCACGCAAGGTCTCTGCACTCAACGCATACCACGAAGCAGCCCCCATGGAACACCCACCATAAAGTTGATCATCCTCGTCCTTATCTCATCCTGAGCGGCGATCGCGGCGTAAGGGGTTTTTTTCCATTTTTTCATTTTTTAATTGGCAGATTTGCATACAACGTTGTCAGCACGCTGTTCGAGCTTGCCGCATTTATTCGGAGCAAAGGGGGAGGAGAGGGGTGGGGGGGAAGGGGCAACTCACCGATCTGAACGTGTCGACATCGGAGAGAACGTGGGCCATGGCGTGAGGGTCGCTGAGGAAGATGGTCTCGTTCCTGGAGGAGAAGGAAGGAAGCGTGGGTCAGGGAGGATGGAGGGGTCTATGAGCGATCGGGGCTGTGCCCTTACGTCGGGCCAAACCTTGGACGGAAGAGGAGAGGTCGTGGGCCGAGGAAAGAAGGAAGGAAGAAAGGAAGGAAGAAAGAAGGAAGGAAGAAGGAAGAAAGGAAGCAAGTGGGGAGTTACGGGTTGAGCTAGGCTCACATGAATGCGTCCGGGAAGAGGTAGCAGCTGGAACCGAGGTGGTCCCTGTAGTACTCGAGCACCTTGCCGGGACCCTCGATGCGCTTTTCGACCAGGGTCTTTTCATCCTTGACGGTGAGCCCGGTGGCCTCGACCACCCTGTTGCCGATCAGTCTGGAGACCCTTTGCGGGCCGGGGAGGTGGGAGTAAGGGGATGGGAAGAGGATGGATCGTAGGTAGAGGTCGTAGAGGACCTTGGATGCGAGGAGGGCGAAGATTGTGAGGAAAGGGTGGGAGACGAGGTGGTGGAGGACGCCTGTGAGCGAGGCGTCGAGAGCGATAGCCATGATGGTGACGATGACCGCTCGTTCCAGGGCGTTGAAAGACGGGGGTGGGTGGGCTGGTGGTACAAGGGTAGGTTGGATAGGGAGGTTAGGGGTGAGAAGGATGAGGTTGGTAAGAGAGGAGGAGGGAGAGTGTGAGGAGATATTGAGAGAGGCGACTGGTAGGTCAAGGTATCTCTACGACTAGAAGGGGGTTGCGCTCGGAGCGGCGATGGCAGAAGGGGAGAGGGAGGAGGGATGAGGATCAGAATGGGGTGGTGGAACCCAGAGACCAAAGAAGAGCCAGAGCCATTCGACGATGATGAAACCCATCTTTTCCTTCACAATCTCATTCGATCCCAGCTCGGGTGGCCCAGGGATGGGTTGTGGAAAAGGACGAGAGAGACAGAGCCTCCACCCGACGGCTTGGGATGGGAAAAAGGGAAAGGGGCACAAACACCTGACAAGGGATGGAGGCGAACCTGCTGAGCCGGAGCTCGGCAGAGTGGAGGGGGTGGGGGAAGATCTTGGAAAGATTGGGCTTGTGATGATTACACTATCCTCGGTCTCTGGTTGGACGTTTCATCTGGAGAGATGGAGGGCAGAGTGGGATGGATATGAGCGAGGGAGGGAGTTGGGAAAGGGGAAGACGGACGGCGCGAGAGCGCGGGGGGGGGGACCAAGAAGAGTACATGCGTAGGAGGAGAGTGCGAGTACGATTGAGATGAGGGCTGCAAAAACGGATGATTATGATCTAGTGGGCTCACCCTGCTGCTGCTCGCCCTGACCGTTCTCTCTTTCCACCCCGGCCGCCTTCGCTTTCCATCGGGACCTCGCCTTTCCCTCTTCGAGCCCGTCGCTCTGATCGATGAGAGAGAAGAGATCAGGATGGAATGGATGGGTATCACCACGTGGGATCGTCTCCCTCTCCCTCTCCCTCCCTCTGGTGCTCGCGCCTCGTGGCTCGAAAGCGTTCGTGCGAAGGCAAGAGCCAAGCAAGGCATGAGAGACAAAATGAGAAACGAGGGGGCCCAGGCGCGCGCGGGTGATTCGGTGGGGTGCGGGGTACATGAAGGGGGTCCAACCACGGTCCTCCTTTGCCAAATCAACAACCTCTCTCTCTCTCTCCTCGTCACCATCCCATCCCATCCCATCCATCTCTCCAAGGAGAGCGAGCCTGGTGGATCCGTGGAAGGGGAGGAATGGAAAGGGGGAAAGAAGGGAGAGGAGGACCTTTGTTTGATGACTCCTCCCTCCCACCTTCTCTCCTCTTCTCGCGACGGATTCTGGCAGCACTGGAATCGTACGATGGTGGGAGAGGGAGAGGGGGGGTTTGGCTGGTTGAATCAGAATCGAAGCGAGCGTCGAATGAATCCAATTGCACGGGCGATTCCAAATTCGATCGTCGTTATCGATGGCCACGGCAACACATCATCGATGGCCACGGTAACACATCATCGATGGCCATGGCAACGCAGCATCTCACCATAGCGAGACGAATCCATGCTCTTCGCTAGACATCCCCTCCCTTGGCCGCTCAACCAGTTCACCTCCCCCTCCCACTCCCACTCCCACGCTCACCCCACCCACACTCACCCCTCAATGACCCTTCTTTCAAACCATCTTCAAGGTCGTCCTATCGCAATCTCCTTGGATATCCTTCGTGATTCTCTGAAACGACTGACCTCGAGAACGGAGATGGTCCCTCTGTGTGTGTGGGTCTGATCCTCCTTCGAGATTGCGAACGTGGGCAACGGTTCAAGGGATGCGGAGTCGCGCACCGTCGCGACCCTTCCTGCTGAAGAAGGAGGATGAACCTCGACAACGGGGTCCGATCCAAGTTCGTTCGCATCGGGGCAGATCCCATCGAATCGGGTTTCGTCGGGCCTTCTCCCCTCCACAATCCAAGATCAGATCCAACCACTTTGTTGGTTTCAAGACCAACCCAAACTTGGATCTCTTCGCGATCTGTCATCCTTAGGTAAGCAGCAGAAGATGGACGAGGAGAGAAAAAAAAAGAAAAAAAAAAAGATCCAAACCAAAGCCAAAACCGAAGGACCGTGGTGAGTTTCTCAAGCTCGCTCGGCGTAACCCGAACCAGAGGAGGGAGTCGGTCAGCCAAGTCGAACGACATCCCCCTCACCTCTCTCCTCTCTCCAACACCAACCACACTCGCCATCTGCTCATCCTCCTCCTCTTCCACCCACATTCGAATCCATCAACCACAAACCTTCCCCCCCCCCCCCCCCCCAATCACGCTTCAACCACCCGCATCTCCCTCTGGAGGACACGCAGGGTTACAGAAGTCAACGTTCCGTAATCAGTGAGGGACTGTTCCCCTGTAGACGAGGTAAAAGCCAGAAGAAAGAAGAAGAAGAAGAAGAAGGAGAAGAAGAAGAAGAAGAAGAAGAAGAAGAAGAAGAAGAAGAAGAAGAAGAAGAATGTCTCAAATCGCTCTGGAGCCTCAGGAGACGACCACCAAGTCCGAGCTGAACGGCTGGAAGCATCCCGTCCTACCGCCCAGCGACGTCTACACACCGGGTGTCAGCCCCATCAAGAAAGAGTTCCTCCTACCCCACAAGTTCAGGAGCCAGCTTAACGACGCTGCCGATCGTCAGAAGGATCCGTCGTCCAAGCTTGGCTCGAACGCAGCGGCAGGGGATCAGCCACCCTCTACCCCCGTCGAGCCAGCCCAAGATCAGCAAGGGGGAGGTCAGAAGAGGAAGGAGGGGGAGGGGGAGGGAGAGCAGGAGGAGGCCTCTCAGCAGCAGCAGCAGCAGCAGCAACAACAACCGGTCGTCAAGCTCAAGGGAGCCGCAAGGAGGAGAGCCAAGAGGGAAGCGGCCGCCGCCGCGGAGAAGGAGGGACGAGGTCAGGATGGAAAGAGGAAGAAGCAAAAGGGTCAGAACAAGGGAAGGACCTTCCAAAGGGTGGGAGATGCGGTCCAGATATGCCACTCGTTCGCCGTCGAAGGGAGGTGCAAGTTTGTCGGCGGTCCTCAGAGGTGCGTGCTTCGCGCGACTCGCCCCCTGTTCTTTCTTCTTCCGAATCTTGCCTCCTGACTCTTGGCCACCGCCCCCGGCCTCCCTCTTTTCATTCACAGCTGCAAATTCTCCCACGACATCGTCTCCTACCTGATCAACAAGGAGAGGGACATTTACTTTGTCGAGCCACCCATCAAGACTGGGAGCTTGAGCCTCTTGAGCCGAGCCGAGAGGGAAACGTACCTGGAGAAGCATTACGATGATGCCGTGTCCAGGTCGAAGGTTGAGGTTCCATCCGATCAAGCTCAAGGCGCGAGCGAAGGAAAAGATGAGGGGAAGAAGGAGGAGGTGGTGGTGGAGGAGGAGGAGGAGGAGGTGGAAGTGGAGGAGAGGAGCCGACAGACGTACGTCAAGAGGTCGCCCCTTACCGACCAGGAGGTGTGCAAGGCCAGGGACGACCCAGTCCACCACAGCTTGGACTTTACAACCAGCTGCCCCATGTTCTCGGCTCGGGGCAAGTGCGTCCAAGGTTGGAAGTGTCGCTTCCTCGGGGCCCACGTGAAAGTGGTAGGCCCCTCGGTCAAGGCCGTCGAGAACGCCGGCACGGATGGAGAGCAAGGCTCCAAGGAGGGGCAGGACGAGAAGGAAGGAGGGGTCGGCGCCGGGCAGATGCTTGGCTTCCAAGGGACCGGGTTGGAGCTCTTGACGGACGAGAAGAGATGGAGCGAGTGGCAGTCGAGGGACAGACCCCTCGTAAGATCGGAAGGCGACAAGGAGAGGCCCAAGGTCGTGATCGACGACGAGCTCAACTTTGCGAGCGGCGAGCTGCAAAGGGCGCTGAGGACGAGAAAGTACCCTCTGCCCAAAACCAAGATTGTGCTCGATTACCTGGAGAAGGAATCGCAGAGATTGCAGAGGGAGTCGACCGACGGCTCGAACGCCGGCAAGGGACCTCTGCCTCTGGATTTCTCGTCGATCGGCAAGGCCGGGGGAGAGGTCGTCACCGAGCCCACCGCGGCTACCTCGATCGAAGAAATGGACGAGGATGCGATCGAGGAGATGGAGAACAACCTCAGGAACTCTGTGGCTACGAAGACTGAGGCTCGTCGAGAGGAAGGCCTTCTCTCCTGTCTCTCGTCTTCGGATTGCATCGACAAGGCTCGGCTCAGGGCGCCGGAGAAGAGGAGGCTGAACTGGAAGGGAGAGCTCTACCTGGCGCCTCTGACGACGACCGGCAACCTTCCGTTCCGAAGGCTCTGCGTGTCGCTCGGGTGCGACATCACGTGCGGAGAGATGGGACTCTGCGAATCGTTCCTGCAAGGCAACGGGCAGGAGTGGTCGCTGATCCGTAGGTGGGAGGGCGAGAGGATCTTTGGAACCCAGGTGTGCGGCAACAAGCCCTCTCTCATGGTCCCCGCTGCCGAGACGATCGCCAGCGAGTTTGGCGAGGGGCTCGACTTTGTCGACATCAACAGCGGTTGCCCGATCGACCTGGTGTACAACAAGGGTGCGGGTAGCGCGCTGCTCGACCACGCCAGCAAGCTGAGCAGGATCATGAGGGGCATGAACGCCGTTCTGGGAGACGTCCCGCTGACGATCAAGCTGCGAACCGGGACGACGGCCAAGCAGACGACGCACAAGCTCTTCGCCCGACTCCAGACCGAGTGGGGAGCCTCGGCGACCACGCTGCACGGCCGATCTCGACAGCAGAGGTACAAGAACGACGCGGACTGGGGCTACATCAAGACGTGCGCCGACACGCTGAGGGAGTCGGTCAGACTCTACAACGAGCAAGGGGGAGGTTTGGACGGAGAAGAGATGGTGCCCATCCCCATCTACGGGAACGGAGACGTCTACTCTTGGCAGGATTACTACGAGAGACTGGAGAGGACCGGAGTGGACGGGGAGATGATCGCCCGCGGAGCGCTCATCAAGCCCTGGATCTTCACCGAGATCAAGGAGAGGAGGGATTGGGACATTAGCTCGAGGGAGAGGTTGGACCTCGTAAGGGAGGTGAGCTTTCCCATCGACTTCGTTGCGCACGCGCACACACACTCTCCCTCTCTCTTTCACCCTCCCCCCCCTCTTTCTTCACCATTCCGTCGGTCTGACTATGGAAAAGTAAGGAGAAAAGAAAATGGAAGGAAGAAAAGAGACTGACCGTTTCCTACCCCCTCCCTCCCTTCAACCCCTACTCGCCCCTTCAGTTCGCCTCCAACGGGTTGACGCACTGGGGATCCGACACGCAAGGCGTCAACACGACGAGGAGGTTCCTGTGCGAGATGATCTCGTTCACCCACCGCTACGTGCCCACCGGTCTACTCGAGCAACTCCCTGCGAGGATCAACGACCGGCCTCCCCCCTTCAAGGGTAGGGACGAACTCGAGACGCTCCTGGCGAGCGGAAACTCGGAAGACTGGGTCAGGATCTCGGAGATGTTCCTTGGAAAGTGTCCGGACGACTGGAAGTTTACGCGTGAGTTTTAGTTTCGCCCCCGCCTCCCTCCACGGGGTCCCTCTCTCCGTCGATGAGGTACTCAACCATCTACTGGTTTCGACCCTTCTCTGAAATCCCAACCCGCTCCTCGATCAGCCAAACACAAGTCCAACGCTTACTCCGATGCGAACGAAGCTCAGGGTTGAAGGAGGGAATGGGGGATGGGGGTTCGATTGCCTTGCTCCCCTTCGCTTCTGGGGTGATCGCCATCCTCCCTCCTCCCGTCAGCATCGTTTTTCTTGCCTGAGAAAAAAAAACAATCGAGATTGGCAAGCGGAGGGTGGAGAAGAGCGTGTTCAGATAGAGAGGCTTTGTTCTTGTTTTCCATCTTCACCTCATCTCACCCCATGCTTGTTTCTTCCGAAAGGTACTTTCTTCTCCTTGATTGTTTCCCCTCCCGTTCTCTGGAGGGGTATGGTGTCTTCCTTGTTTGTCTTTGCTTTTTCTTTTTTCCCTTTCTCTTTCGCTTCTTTTGGAGGGGTTCTTTTTGTTGGATTCCAGGGTGATCGATCGATCGGGCGAAGGGGGTTTGGAGATGAGGATTCGAGGTTAGGCGGAAGGGGAGGGGATGTTGGCGCGCACGGGGTCCCTGGAAAGGATGTGAGGGGGGACTGACTCTCTCTCCTCATCATCCTCAGCCAAGAAAGCATTGGAAACTCCAGTCCCCAACCTCTCTCTGCCCACTCTTCCCTCCTCTCAACCCCACCCAACCCCTCTCCCCAAGACCCTTTACCTCACTCCGCCATAGGGGAAAATCTACGAACGCCACCCCCGAATCCAATCCGAGGACTTCCCTTACTCCTTCACAACAAGGCGATCTCTTCCTACCTCAAGGAAGAGAGGGAAGGAGATAGAAAGAAAGAAAAAAAAGGCCACTACCAACCTCCATCGCATCCTCCCAACTCCCCCAAAGGTAACCCAGCATCCTATCGACGACCGTAGGAGGGAGAAAAAAAAGTCCGGGGAAAGGTTCCTTCACGAAAGGGGAAAGAGAGAAGAAAGGTTTGAGAGACTTCATCTTTGATTCTGGTGGAGGTTTGTTGAGGACAAGAAAAAGGATATGGTAGGAACGCTAGTGTACGGAGGCGGAGCCACCGCGTCGGTGGTCACCGCCGTTGGGCTTTACATGATCTTGACGGGTGAGTCGTTTGCGCTTTGGTGGGGGGGGGGGGGTTCTTTGGAAAGAAGAAACTGGCCTGCGTCGACTTGATCTGAGTGGGCGATCCACCATCGTGGGATGTTCTTCTATCTATCTCTCTCTCTATATATATATCGTCTGACAGGATCCGGAGAAGACTTCAACATCGGACTCTTCTTGGAGGAGACCAGTCCCTATGCCTGGGCCATGGTCGGCATCGGTCTCTGTATCGGATTGAGCGTCGTTGGCGCAGGATGGTGAGTTAGGCTCCGGAATGAATTCCGAAACAGTTTCTTTTTTTCCCCTTTTCCTTCTTAAAAGCCCCTTGGACATCCTCGTAGCACGAACGTCATTCTTACTTGCTGCTCTCCTTGCTTCAACCTTCCATTTTCATCTCCTTACATCCGCGAACCCCCCCCCCCCCCCCATTTTAATATTACACCATGATGGAACCAGGGGAATCTTCATCACGGGTGCCTCGATCCTCGGAGCCGGTGTCAGGACGCCAAGGATCACGACGAAGAACCTCGTCTCGATCATCTTTTGCGAGGTCGTCGCCATCTACGGCGTCATCATGGCCATCGTCTTCTCTGCCAAGAACACCGGTAGCCTTCAGGGTGGGAGTGATGGTCTCTGGACTCCTGAGAATTACTTTACGGGTGAGTCTCTCTCTCTTTTTTTTCCCCATCGGGGTAGGGGTTAAACAAACGAACGATCAACCCTCCGCTGGCTCTCCCTTGTCCGGGGAGTTTGCGATACGAACCTCTGACAACGAGAATCCGACCACGCGCCCATCTTCCACAGGCCACTTGCTCTTCTGGGGTGGCCTGACCGTGGGACTCTGCAACCTGGTCTGCGGCGTCGCCGTAGGGATCACGGGCTCCAACGCCGCCATCGCCGACGCGGCCGACCCTCAACTGTTCGTCAAGATCCTCGTCGTCGAGATCTTCAGCTCCATCCTTGGTCTGTTCGGGCTGATCGGTGAGTTGAACCTTACGTGTCCCGAGTTGCCATACCCACCGGCTTGGCCGCTCAAACGTCTTTCCCCCCCTTTCCACACAACCCTCCCTCCCGGACACTTTTTTTCCTCCCCCACTCCCCAGTCGGCCTCATCATGGTAAGTCTCGCCCCCGCTCTCCTAGTTATCCTCCCTCCTGCTCGCTCTACGCTGCACCCTTTGCCTATTGTCGAGTTTGACTGACCGACCGACCCCGACCTCTCCTCCCATCCTACGTGGGGATTCGACTGCGTCTTGGGACAGACTGGAAACGCGGCGGATTTCTCATGATCGAAAGGGGGGAAAAGGACGACCAACCTCATTCCCGCTTCCTCGGCTCGATGTTGGAGAAGGACATCGTTGGGGTCAAGGTCGCATCCCTTCGCTCGTTCCCCTCCCGCTACTCTCACTCGTTCGTGTCGTCCTCATTCAGGGACTTTTTCTTTCTTCCTTTTATCCCATCATGAAAAAGATAAGCAACTTGAAATCGTGCATCGCGCCCGTCCCCACAGGTTCGACTCATCCTACCGTCGTGTGATCGGAAGGAAGGGACTTGGGGGCCCTCCTTGGCATCCTTTTTCTCAAGTGGCTCGGACGCATTTTTACATTCCCTCAGGTGAATGGAGGGGGGTTTCGCTGGTCTATGAGGTGGGAAGCTTTCCCTCACGGGTCTATGATGACTTTGCGAGAGGAGGAGGAGGAGAGGGCCTCGTCCCACATCCCGATCTCCAACCTGCAGGCCGAGTCCCAGATGGTTTGAAGCCTGTTCAACCTCTCCGAGCTCGGAGGGTCTCTTGAGGCCTTGGATTCTATCAACTCTGTCGTGACGAGGGGGATGGAGGGGTTCGGGTTCGTTTGAGCGTTGGGGGTGGGATGATATGCTTTTATTTGGGGGGGGGGGGGAACTTCTCACCTAAACCTTTCCTGACGTTGTCCTGGAACTCTTGAGAAGAGTAAGCTTGGATCCAAGACCTGTAGTGGTTGAGCTTTGGTTCGGTCTCTCCATCCTGGCCTCCGACTTGCTGCTCTCCGAGGTACCTCCCCACTTCGGCGTACCCCAAGAGGCAAGGGGAGACGGCCACGAGGAGTTCGATCAGATCGCCACCTCCTCTTGCCAATTCCATGACGAACCTAGTGTAACTCAACGTGGCTAGACTCTCTCCCGTCCCGAATTCCAACTCTTTCCTCCCGATCCCCCAAAGGGAACAGAGTTGGACGTGGATCTCGGCCTCTTTCGCCATCGAACCTGCCATCTCTGCCAAAGCGCCGATCTCCTGGAAATCGTTGCTGGAGTGAGAGGAGGCGATGGACCAGATTCGAGCGTAGTGCCTCAGGAAGACGTAGTCTTGCTTCAGGAACCACTTGAAACTCTCCAAGGGTAGTTCTCCCGACCTCAGACCTTGGACAAAGTCGTGACGGACGAAATCCTTCCAAACGTTGCTGATGATCCAACCTCCTCCTCCTCTCCCCTCGGTCCTGGCAGAGTTCATGACGAGACTTTGAAGGAGGGGGAAGGTCTGAGAGCGAGAGGTGGTGTAGGTGGTGGTTGGATCCGAGGAGAGGGGGAGGAGGAGGACCTTGGGTTGGATCTGGAAGGAGTGATCCAAAGGTCCCGAACCGCTTCCTAGATCTTGAATACCCAAAGGGATCGCCCTCTGGACGTAATCTACCGCTCTGCTCGTCGAGACCAGCAAAGATTCACCTTTGGCGAGAGAGGAGGCGAGAGCAGACGAGAGGGTGCATCCCGTCCCGTGAGTCGCCTTGGCTTTGAGGAAGGGTTTGATGAAAAGCGTGTACTGACCGCAGGTCCCGGTTGGGAGGGGGGAGGAAGGAACCACCGGGCCATCCTTCTCCGACTCTCCAAAACTCTCGTAGAGGACATCGACGACCACCAGGTCGGTGTCCTTCGCCTCCGAAAGTCCATCGCTACCACCACCAGAGCTTCTCGTCAGCACCTGATCCAGATGGTCAAGGTCGGTCCTGACAATGTTGAGACCAGGTCTGGTGTAAACCTGGCAGCCTTGGACCTCTCGCGCCACCTTGGAGAGGTCTTCCACCGATCTCCTGTACCTTTCATCATGACTCGCCTCGCCGCCGTTCCATCTCTTCCAGGAACCCCTGGTCTTTGACCTGGATTGGAATCCGTTGTCGGTAGACGCTGAAGAGGAGGCGGGCGAGGGTAGCAAGGGGGTCATGGAGTTGGGATCCAAGCTCAGAGACTTCATCTCAAGCTCCAATCGACCCCTGGTCATCCTTCCGTGACCTCCCTTGACGAGGACCGATCCCGGACCGAGCCTGGTCAACTCCTCGGCCGCCTTCATCATGGAGCCGAGGTTGTTGCTCTCTTCGTCGTGCGGCCCATCTTTGGAGGCCTCCGGTGCTGTCGTGGAAGAAGGGTCTTGCCTTTTGGAGAACTTCAACAGTTGGGAGGCTTCGGGAAGGTTTGGTGTCAGGATGGTGCAGAGAGGCAAGAGTTCGTTGATCAGGGTTGATATCGATTCCTCGGTCAAGAGGAGAGAGCCGGACGTTGAGACCATGACCGGATCCAGAACGATCGGGACTGGTGGGAAGAGAGGGGGAGTTGGAATTTGGTTTCGATCAGCCGACGAGGGATCGAGAGATGTAGATGAGCAGAGAACGAGGAAAGGGAGAAGGGAGAGCCAAGCAAGACTCACCATCCAGACCACCGAGTCGATCAGTCTGGCTAGACCAATCCTTCAACCTGGTTGCAAGGTCCCTGACGATGGGCTGGTCGCAAAGCATGCCGATCTTGATGGCGTCGAGCTGGATGTCTTGGACGACCGTGTCGAACTGTTTGATGACGAACTCGGGTGGGCATGCCAGGATACCTCCCTGGGTGGCCACGCCAACGGTGGATTGGGCTGTGAGAGAGGTGAGGACCGAGAGACCGTAGACTTGGTTGGAGAGGAAGGTCTTGAGGTCGGCCTGAATCCCGGCCCCTCCTCCCGAGTCGGAGCCGGCGATGGTGAGCACTCGAGGAGGTTCCCTCTTCATCTCTCCAAGGTTTTCGCCCGGTTTGGGTGGGTGAGGAAAGGCGGCTGGGGGAGGGGGGGGGGAGAAGAGGTTGACAAGGAGATCGGACCCCAGCTTGAGAGGAGAAAGGGAGGATGACGAGGGGATGGAGAAGGAGGAGGAGGAAGAGGAGGGGGAAGAAGACGAAAGAAGGCCAAGCAAAAATAAAAACTAAGGGCACCCCAAAGTCGAGTCAAGGACTCGAGAGGTTTCTTCTTCTTTCCAGTTCCGATTCCGAACGTCTTCAACAGGGGGGGCTCGGGCCATCCCACTTTGCTTGCCAAGGAAACGATCCGGAAGACCCCATCGAAACTCTCGGATACCTTGAAATCATGGTCTGCTCATGCCAGAGCTAGGCAAGGTGAATATTTTCTATCCTTGCGAGCACTTTTGCTCATTCTCTTTTCGACCTTTTCTTTTCGGTTCGAGGCCGAAAGCGAAAGAGTTGGATCGTTGCGGTGATGACATGGATTGGACGAGGGAATGGATCAAAGGGGAGACCACCGTTCACCGTTTGGAACACTGTAATTACATCAGCAAGGCAGGGCGACGCCATACTCGCTCAGTACCTCCTCTCGTACCCATTGTCGTCATCACCACCACGACGCCTTCCACTTCCTCCGTAACCGTAGTCATCACCACGCCTTTCCTCGTCGTTGCCGCCGTACTCGTTTCCTCCCGCGTTGTCGAACCGGCTGCGTCCACTCCCTCCAAACTGGTTCCCTCCGAACCTATCGCCTTCCTCTTCCCTCCTTTCTCCGTATCCTCTACCTTGGAATCGGTCCTCGTCCTCCTCGATCCTCCTTCCGCCTCCCCTTCCATTGAATCGATCCTCATCTTCCTCTTGCCTGCCGTACCCTCCTCCCCCACCTCCTCCAAACCTCTGCTGGGGAGGTCGCTCACCACCATATCGGCTCTCCTCCTCGTCGTTCCTTCTGCCACCGCCGTACCTATTCTCGCTGGACTCGTACTGGTTCTCGTTCTCGTGCCTCCTACCTCCCCTGCCCTCGCCGAAGCGGTTGCCACTCTCCCTCTCCTCATCCGCCTCCTCCTGCCTACCGTGCCCTCCGTAGCTCCCCTGATTCGATTGATGCCGCCCACCACCACCACCGCCGTAGCGGTTACCGCCATCCTCCACCTCATTGTCGCCTTCCCTCCCATACTGGTTCTTCCTGCCGCCTCCGTACTCGTCATCCTCACGACGCCCACCGTAGCGGCCTCCCTGTTCCGCTTCCTCCTCCCGTCCGTACTTTGAGCCCTGGCTCTGACCTCCCTGTCCGTAAGACGACTGCTGCTGCTGATAGCTCTGTTTGTTCTCCATCTTCTCCTCGTTCAATTTGAGTCCACCGAGCACTCCGGCGACCAGGTCGGCACCAGGAGCGTCGGCCAAGATGCCGCCGGGCTTGACCAGTCCCTCGAGGCCCTGGGTGGCCGCGCCGTACTTTTGGTACTTGTTGTCCAAGTTGGTCACTGTCGTACCGCCTTGGAGGCCGTTCGTGTTGTTCCTGTGCGACAGGACCGAATCCTTCTCGAGCCTCCTCAGCACCTCCTCCTTCTCGGACCCGTGCGAATTGATCCAGGCCTCGACGTGCCTGAACATCTCCTCCTGGACCGGCGTCTTTCGCTCGACAAAGTCCGGGTGGTGGAGCGCCTGGACTGCCGATTCGGCCACCCTGCGCGGGTCGATCGAGTCGTCGTCCCAGGCCTCGACCACGGCGTTGACCGTGTGCTTGAGGATGATCTGGGCGAGCTGACCGGCGCAGGCGTTGAGGACGTTGCCAAAGTGGTCCTTGGCGAGCATCGAGTGGGTAGGGTCGCTGGCGTTCTCGTCATTAAACACGATCGTCTGGTCGTGGTTGTCGACGACGGCGGCGCTCGCCTCGAAGAGGACCTTGGTCACGTTCTCAAGGATCGGCGCCATGATAGGCTCGAGGGTGCTGTAGATGAAGACCTGGAGCGTGTTCGAGGTCTCGTCGATCAGCTCGCTAAGCATGGGGATCCTCTCAATCATGGCGCTGATCTTCCTCATGATGTCGTCATGGATCTTGAGCACCTCCATGATCTGGTTGTGGACCTCTTCCTCGCTCATGTCGATCGGGTTCATCTCCTGGGCCCTCCTCTTGAGCTCGTCCAGTCTGTCGATCTGGCCATCGGCATCGTCTTTCGCCTTGTTGTCGTCCTCGCTGTCCCCCTTGCTGAGGAAGAGCTTGAGGATCTTGCGGAGCGCGGTCGAGTCCTTGTTCTTGTTCTCGCCAAACTTGGACGAGAGATCCTGGACGCCGTTCTCAGCAATCTTGTCCTGGGCGGTGCCAAGCATCGAGTGCATGAAGTCAGCGCCTCCGAAAGAGCCCGTAACGATGGGCGAGACCTGCCTGCCAGAGGGCGATCGGATCCTGACGTTGTCACCGACGTGGGTGAAGACGCGATCGTAGCCCAGGAGGTTGAGGCAGACCTCGGTGAAGTTGCTGTGGGCGGGGAAGTCCTCGAGGGTGTGGAGGGCGGTTCCGAGGAGGCGGAGCGATTCCCACTCGTCCTCCTGGTTGCCCCTCCTCCCGCTCCTTCCGAGCTCGATGCATCTGACCAGGTTGTCCTTGATGAAGCGGGAGGCAGTGTCCCACTCCCTCCCTTCGGTGGCGATGTAGTTCTTCATGCCGTTGCGCTCGTCAATCTCGACCTCGCGAGGGTCCAGAGGCCCGCGCAGCTTGTCGTAGTTGGCGACGACCCTGGGGTCACTTCCCTGGTCGTCAGGGTAGCCGGTGGGGTTGTCAATGTGCTCGATCGTGTTGTAGTTGGTGAGCCTCTCCGGGGTGACCTCGAACTCGCGAGTGGCATAACCAAAGTGGAGGAAGCCTAGCACGGCGACGACGTTGACGATCCTCTGGGCGGGCAAGAGCTTGAGGGAGGAGACGTCGATGGCCTGCGACATGTCCCTGAGCCAGTTGCCAAAGTAGACGCGGTCAGCGTCATCCTTAGTGAACTTTTTGCCTGCCTTCTTGCCTCCGCTGAGGAGGCCCGAGATGAAACCTGCGCTTGCAGTGGTCTTGACGAGGTCGACGAGGGTCGACTCGATATCACCGTGGAGGAAGGCCCTGCCGTGTTGGTTGGAGACCTCTGCAATGACTCCGGATCCGAAGGCCGAGGCTGGGGTGGCTGCGAAAGCGACGACGAGGATGACGAGCAAAGGTAGTAGTCCCAAGGGGACAAGGGTCGAGGAGTTGTTTCTTCTTGTCGCCATCTCGGGTAGAGCGGGATGGCTGCTGCTGGTAAACGTGAGGGGGTGATTGTATGTGTTTGTATGCTGGGGGGCGGTTACCACAAAAAAGAAGGCGGCAAAAGAGAACGAAGGCAGAGTCAATTTCCCACGGCTCTCTCCTTTCCTGCTGATCTCTTTCCTTCAAGCAGAAAGAAAAAAAATGTCGTCTTCGTATCGTGAATGTAGAGCGAGCTGGTTGGGATGGGTGAGGAGGATGGTTGCTGTCTACCGTATGGTGTGACTGACCAGAGAAGGGGGGAGAGGTCGGGCGGGCTGGATTCTCTTTATACTACCACGGTCCCCCGAAACCCGCCGTTCTCCCTCTTCACCTCTTTCTCCCCCCGTTCTCCTTCTCCCTGTCACCCATCTGCACCATCGACCTCACCAAAGCACAAAGGAAAAAGGGGGGGGGGGGGAAGGGCGGGTCCAAGGAGGTCCGTGTCCCCATGGCTGGACCTTATCGATTCGAGCTCAAGCTTGGCTTGGGACTTGCGCAGCCGAGAGCGTGAAAGCCAGCGCTCCAACCAAGTTAAGCACTTGGTTATGGCCCATCACAGTCATGAGTCTTTGAATCATGAATGTAGTCGCTGGACAAGTGGCTTCACTGTGCGTGTAGCAAGGTCACCTTTCGCCAAGTCCCAAGTAGCGCCAATGCGGTGCGGAAGAACCCCTCCCCTAATTCGGGGGTGGGTGTATTTTTAGAAGGCTCTCGAATTCACATTCCACGAACCTCGCTCTCTCCCTTTCTTATTGTGTGATTGTGTGATTTTGCAGAGGGTGCTGACTCGCTGCATCGTTCACGGGGAGTGCGATTGCTGGTGAAAAAGCCTTTGCAATGGGTGTTGGACTTGGACTGTCACTTCTGACCCACAGGCCCGCCTCTGCCCCCCCCCCCACCTTGCATGATCCGACACACGACACTCGCTTTTCCTACAGACCGGCTTGGGCTGGAGGTGGCCCGTGTCCAACCCTTGCTCGTTCGACGAAGAAAAGGGAAAAAGAAGGCTCCAACATCAAGGTGATCGAGATCGGGAGGTTGGGCTTTTTTTCGTACGAGAAAGAGAAGAAAAAACCGATTTCCCGATAGGATTCCCGATTCATCCTCCGCGATGCCATACTTTCTTTTCTTTTTCTTCTTCTCACAATTTTTTTTTTCCTTTTTCTTTTGCTTTGAAGGAGAGAAGCGGAGCGAGCGTGGCATCAGGTCGGGTATTGGGGGAGCTTCTCTCTCTCAACCAACCCTACCCTCCTTTGCCACACAAGCCTTGCTCATCCACACCTTCTACTCCTCCTCTTCAACCATCCGATCCCTTCTTGTCCCGCCTTGGAAGAGGCAGGAGGCAATCGAAAGAGTCCCCCACCCAAAATCAAACCTCGAAAGGAATCCAACTAAGAAAAGGAAAGGAAGCAAAAAATAAAATAAAAGTAAAAGATGGTCGCCGATCCATCCTCCTCCTCGCAAACCGTTTCCAGCAAACAATCGGACCAGTTCCAAAAGCTGGTCCGGAACCTTGGGAAGGACTTTGAATCTCTACACCAGACGTTGGAAGAAAAGTTGGCGTTCAAGCAGGGTGGTGGTGGAAGACCGGAGGAGGATGGCAACACCTACCCAAAGGGGATCTCGCTGCTGACCTTGAAGAACGAGACCTTGCTCGATTACCTCCATCACCTCGTCCTCCTCTCCTCTCACAGGCTTTTGGGGAACTCGTTGGTGGACGCGATGGGATCGCAACTGGTCAAGGGCTTGGTCAGGTTGAGGTTGGTCTTGGAGAAGATCAAGCCTTTGGAGTCGAGGTTGAGGTACCAGGTCGACAAGTTGCTGAGGGCTGCCGATGACAGTGACAGGGAGATCAGGTTGGGTAGGGTCGCCGTCGTTGGTGACGACGAAGATGGGGAGGAGGAGCAAGAGGAGGACGGTGAAGACGTCGACCTCCTGGCCTTCCGACCCAACGTGAAAGCCTTCGTCAAGGACTCTGCCGGTGGTTCCAACAAGAAGTACGGCGCCTCAAGGAAGGGTAGGGACCAAGTCGATGGTGACGAGGACCAGCAAGGCGATTCGGATGAGGGGAGGAGCGGTGGTGGAAGGTCGGGCATCTACCGACCACCAAAGCTGGCGCCGGTCGCCTACGATCCCGACTCAAAGTCGGCCAAGAGGAGAGGAGGAGGAAGGGAAGACGAAGCCAACGCTTTCAAGGGCGCTTCGAGGAACTCTGCCCTTCTCTCCGACCTCACGGCTGGAATGTCTTCCAACCCTTACGAGATCTCGTCAGGAGGAGTCGGAGTCGGAGGTTCGATCAACTCCTCCTCCTCCGCCAGGGCCAAGGCTCTGAAGAGGATGCAGGAGTACGAGGAGGAGAACTTCACCAGGCTCATCATGTCCAAGAAGGACGCCAAGAGGAGGAGGAGGGACGAGGAGGACGTCGCGCTCGGAGGATCCGGACTCTCGTCCGGAAGGGACGGCAAGAGGAGGATCGGAGGTGGCATGGAGGAAGAGTTCGGAGACCTTCTCAGAGGCTCTTCCGGATTCGGTGAGAGGGGTGGAAAGTCCTCCTCCTCCAGGTCCAAGAGGAACGAGGACGCCTACGAATCCCTCAGGAGCAGCAAGAGGAGCAGAAGCTTGGCGAGAGCCAGAGAGTCTGGCGGTGGTACAGACCTTTCGTCTTCCGCTTCAGCGAAGAGGAAGAGCAAGTTCAAGCAGGCCGTCAAAGATCACCAGAGGGGTCGCTGAATTCCGACCCCTGTCCCCCCATCCTTCGCGGGGAGTGGGAGGGGCTTTGCGAAGCATCCCTCCCTTCCTCGAATCTTGGATCGAATCTACCCCTTCCCCCTCATACCTTTTCTTCCAACCATCCCCACTGATCTTCTCCTGCAGCAGCTCTTCCCCTCAGTCAGATCGTCAACCTCCCTCTCTAGAATCCCCCCTTCCTCTTCCCCTCCATGCACTGTACCTTGCGCATACAATCAAAGAGAAAAGGTGCGAGCGCATCACCCAAATCTTCCACACCCCACGCCTAGCGATGGTTAGAATCGATCTGGAGAAAGGGGGACACGAAGCATGTCACCTGAAAGGAATGATCCGTCTTCAAGAGTGTTTCATCGTATTACCAAGGAACAGAGGTTGGGGGAAGGGGGGAAAAGAGGGGAGAGCGAGGGGAGAAGTTTTTGCACGGGGGGGGGGG
>KZ820172.1:0-19759 GCA_003144235.1 Violaceomyces palustris | reverse complement strand
CCTCCTCTCCATCCTCTCCATCCCTCCTCCTCTGGACACTGGCACTCTCTTGCCACCTTGGTCTATCAGCATTCAAGGCAAGTCAAGGACTCGCCCCCCCTCTCTCTCCCTCCCGCCTCCTCGCAAGCGTTTACTTCCACCTCACTTTCTTGGCTCTCTCTCTCTTCTTCCCTTGGCTCCAAAGGGCTTCTCAGTCCGATCAGCCAAAGGGGGTGGAAGGGCTGGGATCGCTTGCCCGACATC
This sequence comes from Violaceomyces palustris, assembly GCA_003144235.1. Lineage (NCBI taxonomy): Eukaryota > Fungi > Basidiomycota > Ustilaginomycetes > Violaceomycetales > Violaceomycetaceae > Violaceomyces > Violaceomyces palustris. Next base: position 19,516 of record KZ820172.1, on the reverse strand, counting down.
CCTCTTCGCCCCGTCTTGTCTCCCTGCCTCCTTTCAACCACTTCATCAACTCTCACCTTGATATTTTTGCCCATCTCCCTTCTCCAGACTCACGTTCATTCCAACCCCTCTTCGAGCCCGCTCCCCCTCCTCTTCTTGCATGACGCCGTCGCAGTTGGACAAGACGAACACTGATATCCCTCAAACCACTTGGATAACCTCTCCCGTCAATCCTCTCTCTCCTTGATAACCGCCCACCTTGCTGCCGCTGCCCCCTTCCAACCTCCTTCACCGCATACATGCACACTCGTTTGGACCGAAACTCTCGTTCTAGCATTCTAGCCTGGTCTCTCCCCCAGCACCCATTCACCATCTCACCACAACCTCTCAGCATTTAAGGTCCGTCAGCCTAGACCTGAGACTCCTTACGGAATCCTTCATCCTGCAAGGCCTCACCCCACCGGTCAGCAGCCTTCCGGAGCACGACATCACCCCTCCCTCCACTCCTCCGCCTTCCTTTGTTTTCAAGCCGCTCAAAGGGGTCGCCTACTGTGACGAAGACCTTTCACCGCTAGCGTCTCCCACCAGCAACAGTTTCCACTCGTTTCGGCAGACTCCTCAAAGATACCTTTCCCCTTGGTCAAGCCCCATCCACCAATCGCGCATCATGACCAATGCTGCCTCCTCCTCCTCCTCCTCCTCCTCCTCCTCCTCTTCCAAGAACCGAGAGGGCGGCTTTCACCCTTCTCCATCAAGGAGGCATTCGCAGCAACAGTTGCAATACCACCAACCCTCCTCTCACCAGCAGTACCCTCCCCAGCCCTATGCGAACCAGCAACTGCCCTCTCATGGGGCGATGGCCAACATGCCGACCAGCAGCTCTGCCAGGAACATCTCGAATCCCACTCCTACCAATGGGCACTTGGGACAGTACCAGCTCGGCGACTGCCTGGGCAAAGGCGCTTTTGGTTCCGTTTACAGAGGGCTGAATTGGATGACGGGCGAGACAGTCGCAGTGAAACAGATCCAGTTGACTAACATTCCTAAATCGGAGCTGGGCGAGATCATGGTGAGTCCTCAGAAATCACCCGTCGCCTCGCATGCCATGTATCTTTCCTTTCTTTTTCCATCACCTGTATCACACACATGAGATGGTCTCGCGATGGTGAGAGGTCGAGCTGAACTGAAATGTTTCGGATCCTGTCCAGTCCGAGATAGACTTGCTCAAGAACCTAAATGTAAGTCGTGCTCCATGTTCAGTGAACGCTCTGACCCACTCCGCCGAATGGCCAGCTGACCTTGGGAAACCACCTCCCCTCCAAATCCTCAGCATCCAAACATTGTCAAATACAAAGGCTCGGAAAAGACGCGGGAATATCTCTACATCATCCTCGAGTGAGTCTGCGAGATCGCTTGGAGCCATCAAAGGCCATCCAAGGCCTCTTGATCGCCACGTGTGGCGTTCATCTCACCTCATCTCGTTCACCTCCCTCTGATTGAAAATGTCGCCGACCATCCCCTTCTCCCTTTCCTTCCCATTCTGATCACCGCGATGGTAAAGGTACTGCGAAAATGGTTCGTTGCAGCATATCTGCAAGAGGTTTGGAAAGTTTCCCGAGGGGCTGGTCGGCGTCTACATTTCCCAAGTACTCGATGGGCTTCTCTACCTGCACGATCAGGGTGTCATTCATCGGGACATCAAGGGGGCGAACATCCTGACCACAAAGGATGGCTCCGTCAAGTTGGCCGATTTCGGTGTTGCCACGCGGACGGGTGCGATGAGTGACTATGCGGTCGTGGGGAGCCCCTACTGGATGGCCCCGGAAGTGATCGATCAGAGCGGGGCAACGACGGCGAGCGACATTTGGAGCGTCGGCTGCGTCGTTGTCGAGCTGCTGGAAGGAAAGCCGCCATACCACTACCTTGCGCCCATGCCCGCGCTCTTCCGGATCGTGCAAGATGACTGTCCACCGCTTCCGGAGGGCGCCTCCCCGATCGTGAAGGACTTTCTCCTCCACTGTTTTCAAAAGGATTCCAACCTCAGAGTGTCGGCTCGGAAGCTGCTCAGACATCCATGGATGGTGTCCGCTCGACGGCAACTCGACCAGATGAAGAGCGGCGGTTCGATCAAGGGGACCGATCGGACCGTGTACGACGAGGCGGTCAAGAGCGTTCAGGAATGGAACCAGGCGCTCAAGGATCCACCCAAGCCGCCACCTGGGAGGGCTATGGACGGTGGTACCCTCAAGGTTCCGAACCAGCCTACCTTGCGGAGGGTATCTGGTTCCTCGATCGCGCCTGTCACAGAGCCTTCGGGCCCGAGGACGCCGACCCGGAAGTTACGAGCCACCAGCCGGCCTCAGCTGCCAGCGGACTTCGCAGCCTCATCGAGCACCTGCAATCAGACCGAAGCAAGCTCGGCGACTCTGACGAATGCTGCAACCAGTGTGGACTCAACGCCTGGCCATCAGAGAGAGCAACCGGACTCACCAACTTTCAAGATCTCATTGGGGAGGGCGGCGCCGGCTCCCTCTCTACTGGACCAGAGGAAGGCACTGATAGACATGCCAGGGCAAGAGGAGCAGACGGACAATTGGGACGATGACTTTGAAGAAGACATCACCACGACAAAGATTGCTGCACTGGAAAAGAACGCGATCTCGGAGGGAGAATCGAGTCGGACGACAGTGAAGGCTTTGGTCCCGGTGAGCTCCACCACCGGAGGCCTCTCGGTGCACGATCATGAAGACGACCAGCAGACCATTCGACCACCACACCTTCGAAGCGTCAGCTCTTCACCAAGGGCGCTCGGGGTTAGCAAACGCCTCCCTCCGATCTCGTCCCAACTCGAGATGGAGGACTACTCGGACCTCGTGTCTGACGACGAGGAGTCGCATCTGGATGAGAGGGTCAGGAACCTGCGATTGCAGAACAGCGTGGGGCGGAGATTGTTCCATCCGAACGACCTCAAGTCGATCGCGAGCGGATGCCAGAGCCCTTCCAGTAGCCGGATGATGACGCCTTCGCCTCCCGCTTCAAACGTCTTCCCCCGGCACAAGGATCAGAGGCCTCAGTCTCCCATCAGCCCGGCTGGGTCCAGAAACAACTCGTGGAAGGTGGAGAAGGATGAGAAGTGGAAGGAGATGAGGAGGGCGCTTGGAAAGTACTCGGAGGGTGACGAGGAAGACTATTCTGACCTCTTTGGCAAGATCGGGACCGATCCGGACGAAACCGGGGATTCGGATAGGACTCTGCAGCTGACGGCCAGGCTCTCGAACCGATCCTGGCTCGGTGATGACGATCGCGACGAGGACGATCCCTTCGCAGAGATCGACGAGGGCTTCGAAGACGAGGGCGATCTGGAGGCCAACGTCGCCAGGGATAAGCATGCCCGCCTCTGCGCACACGTGACCGAGCTGGTAGAGGCGTTGAAGCCCGATGGGAGGGAAAACGACCTGCTGAATGCCTGTGAGCAGATCGATGCCGTCCTGACGGATGTACCAGAGATGAAGGAGCAGCTGCTGAGCTCGCACGGCGCTCTGGCACTCATTCAGCTCTTGGAGAAATCAAAGAGGAGGGAGCTGGTGGCCAGGATCCTAGGGATCCTTAACATGATCATCTTTGAGGACCCCGAGGCGCAGGAAAACCTATGCCTGATCGGTGCGATCCCCGTCGTCATGACCTTCACCTCCAAGAGGTTCAACCATGACGTCAGGCTCGAGGCTGCCCACTTCGTGTTCGCGATGTGCTCGACTTCGAGCTTGACGTTACAGTTCGTCCTCTCCTGCAGGGGCCTCAAGACCTTGGTGGACCTGATCGACGAAGATTACAACGAGCAGAAGGACCTTGTCTGGATCGGCGTCGGCTGCGTCAACAGCGTCCTGGAGCTTCAGAGCCCGGCATCGAGGAACGACTTCTGCCGGATGCTGGCGCAGGAGGGCCTGCTCGAGCCGCTCTCGATGGCGTTGATCTCGGTCATCGAGGATTCGGAGGATCCCTACGCCCAGCAGGCGCAGAGCCACATCATCCAGACTTTCCTGATCTACTCTCAATCCGACTCGTGGCTCAAGAAGAAGGTGGCGACGAGGAGCGTGCTAAGAAGGCTGCTCAAGACCTTGTCCCTGCTCGAACCCGTCTCGCTGACGCTGATGTTGAAGATTGTCAAGAACCTGTCGATGAGCCCGACCATCCTGGACGAGATGCAGAACTGCAATACGATCGAGATCCTAACAAGGATCCTGTCGCAGCACCACGCCGGACCCCACGGGACCGAGATGTCGAACCAGGTCCTCAACACCATGTACAACCTCTGCCGCTTGAACAAGTCGAGACAGGAGGAGGCAGCGCAGGCGGGCATCATCCCGGAGCTGCTGAGGGTCTCCAAGACGAGCTCTCCGCTGAAGCAGTTCGCCCTACCGATCCTCTGCGACTTTGCGCACGCCGGAAAGGCGACGAGGAAGATGTTCTGGCAGCACGACGGCCTCTCGTTCTACCTCAAGCTCCTCGAGGACCCTTACTGGCAGGTCTCGGCTCTGGAATCCATCCTGGTGTGGCTCCAGGACGAGACGGCGAGGGTGGAGCAAGTCTTGCTGGAGAGGCGATCGATCGACTCTCTCCTATGCCTCTTCACCACCTCGAAGGCCAACTCTTTCGAAAACCTACTCGAGCCCCTGCTAAAGATCTGCAGGCTCTCGAACGGCGTAACCATCGCCATGGCTCGAAAACCCGAGTTCCTGAGGAAGCTCATCCAGAGGTTAGGTCACACCAAGGCCGTAGTCCGACTCAACCTTTTGAGGATCACCAAGATGGTCTGCGACATTCACCCTGACAGGATCGCCCTGATCGAGCAGTACAGCCTTCTGGAGATCATCGAGAGGCTCTCGAGTCAGGACGCGGCCATCCTGGTCAGGGAGTTGGCCAGGGACATCCTATCTCAAAGGTACATGCAGCAACAGCTTGTCCAACCCTCCAGGACCGTCAGAAGGACCGCCTCGGAGACCGACGTCGGTTCCACCTCCTCCCTCCTCGTCACCACCTCCTCAACCAACCATGTCAAACCGAAGCCCAACGTTCCCAACCCGACCCACATCGTCCCTTCGAAACCTAACACGAATCCTTTCAGAACCAACCAACCACCACCCACCACCACCTCCCCCTACCCCCAAACCTCTCACCAAGAAAGACCCTCGGACCCTTGGAGGAGATCCAACCATTTCAGAAGCTGACCGTCGTCCCCCCCCCCCACGAAAGAATGAAAAAACAAAAACCACCTCGATACAAGATGGTGTTTGGTAAAAGTCTGTTACAGGAAAGGATAGAAACCTCACCCTTTCCCCTACGTAACTCCTACCTCCCACCCCCTTTCCCTTCCTGTGTTTCTGTCGCTTTCAAAATCAAAGGGGGGAACTCGGTTGGTGGGGGGTTTCTTCCTCGACAAAAAAAAAAAAGGCGAGGAGGGGTACCCGACCCTTGCCAACTCGCCCAAGGGGATTCAAGATCATCTCCATGGAAATCGATCGATAGGGGGGTAAAGAGGAAGGTGTCGCTGGAGAAAGGATTTTCGTCAAGGGAGAGGGACCCGGGCAATACAAGTTTCTTTCTTTTTTTTTACGTATACGTCAATTTTTTTCGAAAGGGGAGACCGTGCGGTGAAGGAAAGGGGGGGGGGGGGGGGAAGCGTGTTTCTTTTCTGTTTCTTTTTGATTCTTTGTTTTTCTTCAACCACCAAAGAGATCCGCAGGATTGATCGAGGTGGGTAGGTTGTTATCCAAGAGGTTGTCTTCCTCAGGGAGGGGGTGGATGAAGGGGCTGGATCGACCCTCTAGAGGTCTCGAGCTGGTGAGTAAGGAAGGGTTGATGCTCGTGTCTCCGAGGTTGAAGCCTGCCGGTCTGTGGAAGGGTTGGGCGTGGTGGTGGTGGATTCCGTGGTGGTGGTGGTGATGGTGGTGATGGAGGACCAAGGAGTGAGGGATGGTCAAGGACGGCGTGGTGGAGGGTGGGCTGAGGTTGAAGTCGGGGTCCGCCGAGATCAGATTGACCCTAGGGACGGACAGGCTCGCTCTAGCGTCGTTGCCGAATTCGTCCATCTCACCTCCTCCGTGTTGGAAGTGGTTCGGTATCGTGATGCTGGCGTTCACGTCGCCCGTCGTCGTGATCCCCATGGGCTCGACGAGCTGAGAGGCAGGGTGGAGAGTCAGAGGTCCAAGTGGACCTTCAACCCCTCCATTCACTTCGTCCTCCCCGGCCATCCCTTCCGCTTTGCCTCCTCCCAGCATCGCTTCGTCCTGCTCTGCTGACTTCTGACCTCCACCCTGTCCAGTCACTTTGCTCTGATCCGAGCCATCCTTGTCCCCTTCCCCTCGCCCCACGGATCCGACTCCCCCGCTCTCGTTCTCCAAGATCGGAGGCGGTGCGATCTCGGGCACGACCAGCCTTCCAGCCTTCCACCTAGCTCCGCAAGCGTTGCACAGTTGACTGGGACCCTTGGGTCCTCTCCTCCACATCGGTGTCTTGGTTTTGCCGCAGGCGCCGCAACTCTTGATCGAGCCATCCGGATTGTGCGTTGCCACGTGTCGTTTCCTCTTGGGAGCTTTTGGAGTCTCGGTGGTGGGATCCGATCCCGCTCCTCTCTTTTTGGCATCGCCTCCTGCTACTGCTGCTGCTTGATGACTGCCGAATCCGGAAGTGAACCCGATCGAGCCATCTTGGGTGACGGCCAGCTCGATCTCGGAAGCCTGGTTGCCTCCCGTCTTCCTCTTGGCCACGGGCCGCGACGTGAGCGTCTGGGTCCGAACCGCGAACTTGTCCGCCAGGTGCTCCTCCAGTCCCGCTGGGATCTCGATGGGAGCCACCTTGGCGAGCGGGTAGAACCTCTGAGGGATCTCTTCGAACTGGTCGACGAAAGATTTCGACAGTTGCTTGTGTGCCTTTTCATCCTCTTCGCTCTGCTCGACAAGCTTCCTCTCCACCGGTTCCGGCTTGATCCATGGACCGTCTTCTTGTGGATCTTGAGGCGGTCGATTCTCCTCCTCCTTCTTCGGCTCGCCCGCACCTTCTTCCTTCTTGAGGATCGCGTTGGTGAGCACTCCTGGAACTCTGCCGAATGCCTCCCACATGCTCTCGCTGACGCCGGATCGGATCGACCAGGTGACGGGATACATCTCGTGCTTCCGTGGCGAAGCGCCATGCTTGTTCGATGGAACGCTCGTGTCTGTGGTGGACGGCATCTCTTCGCCCGCGGTGGCCAAGCAAGCCTCGCCAGGTTTTCGTCTCGCCGCCGGGCCCTTCTTTCTTTTTGTTCCGACCGCCTCGGTCTGCTCGGTCAGAACCGTATCGTCACTGTCGCGCTGGACACAATCAACGTCCTCGACCGCTTTGGATCCTTCCTCGTCTTCACCTTTCGACGGATCATCATCAGCAGAGCTCGGTTTCCCCTTGGAAACTTTCTTCTTTGGTGACTTGGCATCCCTGTCGTACTCTTCCAGACCACTCCTCCCAGCTGCGTCGGATCCGACCGCAGGGACGAAGAAGCTGAGCTTGAGCTCTGGCTCCAACTTGAACTCGGAATCTGGTTCGCCGGACGAGGTCGTGCCGTTGATCCCACCGCTGCTGGTGAAGTTGGAATCGTGGAAAGCGGGAGACATCTTGGTCGAGGTTCCTTCCAGCCTTTCCACCAGGCATCGCCACAGGGGCAGGACAAACCTCATGCTCGGGTTCTCTCGGAATTCGATCACAATCACGGGAGGTTTCGGAAGGCTGGCCATCCATCCTGGGATAGGCTTCCCTTCGGCGACCTGACCTTGTTGCTGCTGCTGTTGCTTGCTGCTGGTGGTGGTTGGCTTTGGGGTTTTTGGGACACTTTGAGCGGCTGTGTCCTTCGCTGCATCCTTCGCTTTCTGCTCCTCGACAGCCTGTTGAACCTGGGCAGGTAAAGGGCCTGGTGAAGGTTGACAGGGGGAATCCGATGCAGAAGGAGCGATCTTGTTGGAATTGCTCTTTCGCCCTTGCGACTTTGGCTTACCATTGGGGTTTTTGGTCTGCTTCGCTGGAGTCTTCTTTGTCTTGGGAGAAGAGACCGGAGTCGAGACTGGCGAGGCTGAAGGTTGAGCCTGTGGAGCAGGTGGTTGAGACTGTACGGATGCTTGGGAATCGACAGAAGGTCCGACTTTTGGCTGGGTCGAGGAGAGCGAAGAGTCAGGAGCTAGCGGTTGCAAGTTTTGTTGCTGTTGCTGTTGTTGCTGCTGCTGTGGTTTCAGCTGCTGAGGTGGCGGCTGATGTTGCTGCCCCTGAGCTTGTGGCGGCTGTTGCTTTGCTTGCTGCTGCAGCTGCTGCGGTTGTTGTTGCTGTGAGGGTGGAGGAGGGGGTGGCCTGTTGAATACATTTCTTACGGGAGGGCCGGTGCCTGCGGCCGCCCTTGCTTCGTCTTCTCTCAATTGGTTCGTAATCGCTTGGATCCAGACACCTAGCGTCTTGAGCTGCTCGGCGTTCGCTCTGCCCGATGCAGCGACGTGCAAGAGTTCTTGAAGCGGTGGGTTCAATGCAGCCGTAGCATTCACCCTCGAAACCAGGACGGCATCGATGGCGGGTTGAGGTGCGGCTGGTCTTTGAGATGGAGCTGGAGGTCTGGAGGGTGGAACTGGGTTGGAAGGCGTTTGCGCCTGCCTTTTTGGAGGTTTTGATCCCGAAGCCGCATTTGCGTTTGGCGTCGTTGGGATGGATGGGGTAGGTGCATTCCTCACGTTGTGAGCCACGGCGGGTCGGTTCATCGGTCCAGGTCCAGCCTGGGAGATGGGTGATATGCGAGGAGGCGCGAACTGAACATGTTGAGAGACGGTCGTAGAGGAGGATGAGGACGAGCCCACATTGGCAGCTGGTGGCGCCGGTCTGGCCTGAGCAGGCGGGAGCACAACCTTTTGATGGGTAGGGGTCGGGGCTGGAGAGTTTGTGTTCGATCTGACGTTTTCGACCGAGACGGAATGTGGAAGAGTCGAACCGGGTAATTGAGGCTTGGAAACGGGCAAGGTGGGAGTCGATGGAGCTGTTGATGTAGCCTTGGGTGACGACGCCGTTGCTGGTATGGTGGGAGTACAGGGAGCTGAAGGTTGAGCGGGCATCGAGCCTTGTACGGGGACTGGCGCTGGATTCGGAGTTGATGGGGTCGGTGAAGGGCTTGTGTTGGCAACTACAGATGAGATCGGCCTTTCCGGTTGAGGCTGAGGATGGGGTCGGGATTGAGGCTGAGACTGAGGCGATGATTGAGATTGTGGCTGAGGAAGGGATTGGGTTCGAGGCAGGGGTTGAGGTTGAAGCCGGGGCGGGGTTTGATGGACCTGTGGAGGTTCAGCTTCAGGTCCAGCTTGAGGTTGAGGCTGGGGCTGAGGATGGGGCTGAGGGAGAGGCGAAGTCATGGTGGAAGAACTCGCTGCTGTTGGGAGTGGGACAGACTTCATGGCAGGGGTCGGGGTCGACGTGGTGGAAGGAGAAGCGGCGGCGGCGGCGGCGGCAGCAGCAGCAGCAGCCGCCTTGGCAGCCTTGGCAGCTTGCGCCTTTGTCGGCTTCGGCTGCGATTTTCTCTTGCCAGTCGACTTGGGTTCCCTGGGAGTGCTAGGTCCAGAGTTGTTGGTGTTCTGAGACGCGGCGGGTGATGGACCCATGACGTAGCTACCATTGTCCGGCCTCACCTCCCAGAACTTTGTCCTGACAAAGATGTGAGGTCCGACCTGAATGTTGGCGCGGCCCAGCTGGATGAGGACGTGGGGGGACCGAGGGTCGAGCCCGCCAAGAAGCTCTGGTGGTAGAGTGCTTGGGTAGAGCATCCCCGACCTCACCCTCTGGCTGAAGGGTGGCAAGAGAGAGGAGAGGTGAGAGAGCCTAGATTGGCGGAGAGACTGCAAGAAGACGAGACTTGAAAGATCGTCAAGGTTGAGGGAGGGAGATCATGAAGGCAGGAATCCCCCCTGTCAGTCGGGCCGAAGCAAGTCCCATCCTCTCGCTCAGGTCTCGAGAATGACTCACCCTTTCTCGATGCTCGTAGGCTCTTTCATCTTCCTCTTTGCCTCGCGCCTCTTCATCCTCTCGTACTTGGCTTCCTCGTCGAGCGTCTCATCATCCGAGCTATCGCTATCCGAGCTATCACTCGGTTCGTCCTCCACCTCCATGTCCCCTGACTTGGTGGGAGCGGTTTCTTTGTGGTTGTTGGAATCGGTCAACTTGGACCTCTTGGAAGGAGGACCACCTTGAACTTGGTCCTCCTCCTGCTTTAGATTATCAAACAGTGGGACAGCGGGTCTGATCGCAGAGTAGGGAAGCTTGAACGGGAGAACGAGTTCCGGCAGGGCTTTCCTAGCCCCACCACCAGCACTTAGAGCTCCTGGAGCTGCTGATTCTCCTCCGCTGACACCAATCGTACCTCCGGCAGTGCTGGGTCCAGTGTGAATGGGACCGGCATTCTTGGCCCCCGCATGTTGGGACCTGCGCTTTTGCTTTGGTTTTGAGGCCCGTGGGGGTTTGGGCTTGACGTCGTTCTCGGCGAGTGATGGTGTGGGCTCGGCTTTCACGTTTGCCACCTGGTCCTGCGATTGATTTAGGCCGGGTGTCATCAAAGCCTCGTCGTTGAGTGCTGCCGCCGGGTCTCCCGCACTTTGACCCTGGATCGAAGAAGTGGAAGCGGGTTGGGTTGTCACCAAGGGCTGCTTGGTGGGAGTCGGCGATGCTTGCTGCGGCGGATCAGGAGGAAGAGGACAAGGAGGAGGAAGAAGAGGAGGAAGATGCGAGCGGGAAGGGGGGGTGGTGGAAGGCAGGGCGGATGATGGGGGTGGGAGTGATGTGAGAGGGGTCTTGGGTGGCTGCGAAGCCAAAGCGGGTGGTGGCGGGTCTGAATTGTCGGCCGTTTGCGATTCAGGTTGTTCCACGGGGAGGCTCATGTCGACGATGACGGAGGGGGGCAGGAGTCAGGGAAAGGGAAAAGGGAGTGCGTATGAGAAGAGGGTTGGTATGGTTTGAGATAGGTTGAAGGGGTTAGGGTTAGGGGAATCCCCCTCTCTGCAAGCGAGGCTCGAGCGCGAGAAAGATAAAGAAAAGAAAGGACAGGAAAGGCGGTGTAGGAGAGTGGGCGAGATGGTGTTGCCAAAGGGCGATGGCGATGAGAAAGAAAGAGGAGAGCGATGGAAAATCTAGGGGAGAAGAGAGGGGGGATGGTGAGAGGTAAGGTGGGGAATGGGGAAGAAGGTGGTGGGAAGCGAATCGAGTGAAGGAGAAGCAAGAAGGAGGAGGCAAGAAGGAACCAAGGGAAGGAGAGCGAGGCACGTGACCAAGTGAAGTGAACCAGGTGGAGAGAGAGAGAGAGCAGAGCGAAGAAGGAAGCAAGCAAGCAAGCGATTATTCTCACTCACTGCTCTCCCTTCTTCCAACTTGACCCTTCCTCACTCCTCACTCCCCCTCCCCCTACCACTCCATCCAAGCCTACCCCACTCTCCTCACCTCGTCACCACCTCGACCAAATCCCCACCCGTCGAATCACACATGATCCCCTCGTCATCCACCTGCCTCTTCCCTTCCAGCTTCTCAGGTCCCTACAGGTGGAGGAGGGACGAAAGACAGAGGGAGAGCAGGTTGTTCTGAAGGGGTGCGTCACTTAAAAACGTACTCGAGAAGAGCACGGAAGGGGAGAAGGAGGAGGGAGAAAGGTCAAGGTGAGAACGATAGGGGAGAGAGTGACAAGAAAGAAAGGAAGAAATGAGGGCCTCGACTACTCTACATCGTCCTGCCTCCCTCCTCTTCCCCACGATCTCGATCGACTCGTCTCAACAATGGAGAATCAAAGCAAGAGGTCATCAGGCCATCCCAAAGCATCCCTCTTCGCTGCCCACTCCTCTTCCTCCTCCTCCTCTTTCTCTACCCTCCTCTTCCTCTACCTCTTCCTCTTCCTCCTCGTTGTCCTCCTCATCGCCCACCTCCCCTTTCCGGTCATCGAGACCACCCCCCTCGATCTCAGCCTACCATAGCTTGTCCTCCACCCTACCCCCTTTTCTGATACCCTCCATCTCCTCAAACCAACCAAGGGGATCCATCAGAGCGTCGAATCGCTCCTTTTCATCATCACCATGTTCTTCTTCGTCTTCATCTTCATTTCCAACGCCTCTGTCATCATCACCCTTATCATCCCGCCGAGCATCCTCTCAGCCTTCGAGATTCAAGACCTCTCTCTCTCACTTTTTCGATCCGAGCTCACCCTCCAGACCGAGCCGTTGTGATCACCTGTATCGGGACGATGAGGAAGATCAAGATGTCTTCTCGGAACCTCTGGCTTTCCAACTTGGCGTCAAAAGGTTCCTGGGTTGCATTCAGGAGGGTAGGGTCAAGGAGCTTCGTCAAGTCTATCCAGAGCTCGTCAGAACTTATGAAGAGTATCACCAGCATCTCAGCTCCAGGTTCCACAGGCTAGACCTGCCTCCGCCGCCGAGGAACAGTCGTCACCAGCTTGGGTTCAAAAAGTCGGATCTGCTCGAGGCGATCAAGCTCACGCTGATGATCAACAGGGACAAGGGAAGATCTTCCAAGCCTCTGACCGAGTCGGGCTATCGATTCATCAGGACCATCTTCTACGATATGGAAAGGGTGTTTGGCTTCAGGCACGACTCCTTGGACCTCCACTACCTCCTTTGGAGTCGTGTCAGTTTGGACAAGAGGGAGCCCTCCTACTACGATCCTTACCTCGTCCTCAGGCACATGAGGGAAGAGTTCCAGTGGTGGAAGACGGCCTCGGCGGACTGGAACCTGGTCATCTCGGCGCTCATCAGGCAAGGCAACACGACCCAGGCCAAGAGGGCTTACCAAGCGATGGCCGAGCAAGGCGTAGAACCCAACAAGCACCTCATCAACACCATGATCTCCCTCCACTTTTCCGAGGGCTCCCACACCGAGGTCAAGGAGCTCGGCAAAGAACTCGGAGGCTACCAGACCTTCGACATCGACACCCTCTCCATCTTCCTCGAAGGTTTCTCCAAAGCCCTCACCGTATCGAGCCTGGAATCCGAGAGGCAGAGCTTCAGGGACGAGGCTCGACGAGTCGCCACCTATCTCGAGGAAAAGTTGCCGGGATGCCAGGACCAAGTCGCCTGGAACTCTTTCCTGAGATACTCTGGCATCATCGCCGGACCAGAGGCGGCCATGGAAACCGCTAGGAAAGCGTTGAGCAAAGGCTTCTTCAGAGGCAACGCCAGAACGTTCAACGTCCTCCTCCTCCTCCACGAGAAAGAGATGGCCAACCTGAACCACAGCGATGAGGCTGTCGAGCTTTTGCAAAGGTTGGAGGCGATGGATCCAAGCCAAACGCTCAAGGCTGACAAATTCTCTTACACCATCCTGATCAACGCCCTTCTGGGATTCAAGACCTCTGGAGGTGGCAAGACCTCCTCAACCCTTCTTGTCATTTCGGAAAAGTCCAAGGCCAAGGACGTTTCGGCCTCGGCCTCGGATCCCACGGAGGAGATGGAGGGTTCCAAAAGTTGCGCAAAGAGCTCGATGAGCGAATCACCGAACTTTTCAAACCCACAACCTCCTCCCTCTTCAAAGGAATCACCACCCCCACTACCTTCGCTCTATCAGATTCGGGAGGCCCAGAACCTGTACGACCACGTCAGGCGGATCGGGATGGATCCGGACGCGGCCATGGTCTACCCTCTCATCCTAGCCTACGCCGACTCTTTCCTGCCAGACGTGAAAGCCTGCCTAAGGCTGGTCGAGGACCTGATGGAGGCCAGAGGAAAGGGGGATCTGACGAGCGACAAGGAGTCGAGCGGTCCAAGCTCGTTGGACCTACCCATCTGCAACGCCATCCTGAGGGGATGCTGCAAATCCAGGGATCTGGACTCTGCCAGATCCATGTTGAGGTTAATGAAGGCGAACGGTCTCAAGATCAGTTCGAGCTCCAAAGTGGGCATCGCCACCTCGTTGATCAAGGCCAGCAACGGTTGGAAGGAATCTTTCGAGATGTACAGGATGGTCGGTTCCCTGAAGAGGGGAAACTCGGAATCCAACGTGGGTTACGACGCTCACGGTTACAGGACCCTTCTCGATACCTTCATGAAGCTCGCCTTCAAAGGTGGAGAGGACCTCGAAGACCTAGAGTGGATAGGCCTTGACAATCACGAAGGACGATCGAGGTGGAGTCTTGGATCAAGAAGGTCTAGAACCCGAAACGTTTCCGGTTTCCCATCGTCTTGTCGTCCCTCTTCCTCAGCAGCGTTAACCTACTACGAGGACGATTTCGATTCCCATCTGGATGGGGTCGCTCCTCCCGACCTGCTCATGGCACTCCTTCGAGACATGCTCGAATCCGGTCACAGACCTACGGCGGTTACCTACACCAGTCTACTCGATTACTACGGAAAGTCGGGTAAGGCTTCCTTCCGTGGCGTCTTTGCCACACACGAGCTACTCAAGCTCGACGAGGAGTTGGAACCTGACCTGGCACTGATCAACGCCTTGATGAACGCATACAATCGAGCTGGAGCTCCTGGTCCGGTCTTGTCCATCTGGCAGAGCCTGGTGACGAGCAGGGTACCACCGGATAGTGCGACCCTTTCCATCCTACTTGACACTTGCGGGAGGTCGGGCATGCTATCCTTTGCTAGGAAGGCCATCGCCAGCGTCAGGAGGTTGGAAGGTGAAATGGAGAGGACGAGGAGGAGGACGAGGAGGAGTGGTAGTAGTTGCGGTGATCGTGACAAGACGATCGATGGCGATAGCGAGGAAGGGATGGGGGAGGGGGTAAAGTCGACTGCCATGAACAAGAGGGCTTGGGATGCCTGGATAGAGTGTCTGGCTAGATGCGGTCGTTTGGAGGAGGCCATCGAAGCCGTCTTTGGAAGTATGAGAAGCGAGATCCTCAAACAACATGGTCATCCTCCACCAACATCACCATCACCCCAAGGCACCGAAACAGTAGAGAATTCCTCAACTCCCTCGAACTGGATCCAGACCATCCGACCCATCCTTGACGACCGAGGCGACATCGTCGGACCGGATAAGAAGACGCTTCAAACTCTACTCAAATTCGCTGCCCACGAAAGGGACGGAGGTACCAGTAGACCTAACGACGAGGGGACCAGCTCTTCCACCAGGGACAGGAGTTTGGCAAGCTCTTGCTGGCACGAGATCAGGAGGAGGGTGAGGGAGGAGATGCCTTGGCTTTGGAAGGATGTCAAGGACGTCGGGTTGAAGAGGGGAGGTTGGGACGATGGTTGATTTCTTTGTTTTTTTGACATTATTTATTCACTTTACGCCTCTCTTTCCTTTCTACCTTCCCTCTATCTTCCCTCTCGCTCATCCTTCCTTCCTTCCTATCGTTATTATCCATTCCCCCTTACCCTCGCTCTCCTCTTCCCTCAACATCTTTTCCCATCCACAAAGAAAGTATCCCCCAAACAAGGTAGATAGAGATCGGAATGAACCTAATTGATTGGGTTGGGGGGGGGGGGGGGGAGAAGGGGAAGGATTGTCGAGAGTGGCGAGAAAAGGACCCTCAAAGGACCCTACTACCCCCCCCCCCCCACCCACCCCCCCCCTCTTTCCCAGGCTTCACAGCTTTTCATTCACCAGCATCCTCTTCTGCAAAGGTTGCAAGAAGTAGTCCGGTATTTCGCACTTTTGCACCTTCTTGTAATCGTAGGTGACGCAGAGTTGGTCCGAGGTTGAGACGACGTCTTCCAGTTTTAGAGAGTAAGCCACGGCTCGTAAGGTGAACCTGTCCTTGGCTGTTAGAGGGAGGCATGCAACTCCTATCAGGATCTGGGAGGAGAAATGGAGGGGAGAGAGAGTGAGGTTTGGTTGCCGAAGAAGTGAGATGGGGCAAAACGCCTTCGGTTGAGGTGAAGGAGGAAGGTGAAACTTTGGGAGATGAAGGGATGAAAGTGGAAAAAGAGAAGGTGACCGTCGAGCCAAGGGGGGGTGAAGAGGGTTCCTGCTACGGATTCTCTACTTTCACTCACCGTATCGGGATAACTGTTAAGAGAGGGTTCAAGGTTCGGGCCAGGGAACGGCAAGGTAAGTCAGAGAACTCTTGATATCGGAAAGGGGTTCCAACTCACGTCACAGGTCTCCTGTACCTGACGCTGATGTTGGCAAGGATGAAGCTCTTCCCCTTGCCATTGATCATCTCTTCCCCTTTCTCAGCCTCCATCTCCTCTCCGATCTTTTTGGCGAAGAACATCCTGGAGGATTCGTACCACTTGACGTAGTTGACGTTGTTGACGTGTTGGAATTGATCGTGATCCCCCCAGACGACCCTCTGCTCCCAAGTGGACGTGGGGTCGTACCCCATGGATTCGATCTTGGAGAGGGCTTTGGAGATCTGTTCCTGGTCGAATTCGGTCGACGAGGCAGCCACCTTGTCTTGCATCTTGAGGTTGCGAGAGAGGGAGAAGGAGCGAAGTTGAGATGGCTCGTGGTGGTGGTTCGGGTTTAGAAGAGATGGTCCACCAACATGGGAGGAGGAGCAGCGGGGGTTGGTTCGAAAGCTCGGATGGTGTCTCGTCCAGAGGGTGGTTCCAAAGATCGACGAACAGATTCCTCGACTGGGTCTCATTGGGGGCTTGGGATGGATAAAGGGTAGGGGTGGAGAAAAGGAGGCTAATGAGTGGTTAGGGCTGGTTGGGGAGAGATGGAGGTGGGTGGGGCCGGTTCCATCTTTGGGAGTGGACGATTGGATCACCTTTTTGGGATCTCAAGCCAGACGCAACTACTTCCCCTCACCCCCCGCTCCCACAACCCCCGCTCCACAGACAATCCCGACTACCGGAAACCACCCCACCTCCGAATCGTAATTACACTTGGACGGGGAAGGGGGGTTTTGATCCCCTCCAAAGAAATCCAGAATCAGATATCCAAAGGCAGAACGCTCTTGCGGCGCATCCGTCCTCCCCTGACTCTTTCCGATTCCTCGCCATCCGTTCCTTAACCATCCGTCGAAGAATAATACAGGAAACGAACGAGGGAAGCCAGACCAAGGAATGAGGGAAGGAGGGAAAAAAAAAAAAAGTTAAAAAAAAAAAGAAACTAGGCCTTCGGAAGCAAGGCCAGTTTGAGTCGATCATGGTCGCTTATCGAGGGTGAGGTAGGAGGAGAGAGCGAAGGAGAGGCTGGCGTCTCCCACCTTCCTTCATCCCCATAGAGATGCGGTCGTTTGCTCGCCTTTCAAACGGAGGCGTAAGGTTTCAGGCTCGAAGGTGGGACTTGTTTGGGGTTTCCCTGTTGGGATCGATAAACGGACTTTTTGCGTTTGTATTTTGAGAGTAAGAGAAGAGGGGGAGGGGAAGAAAGGGGTCGAGGGAAAGAAAGGTAAGAGAAGGGAAGACGAGTGGTACCAACAAAGAAAGGGGAAAGAAGGAAAAGGGGGGGAGGGGGGGGGGTGTGTAAAAGGAAAGAGGGGTTGAATTGTGAAAGCGTTCGGTTACTAGACTTGCGTTCGATACAAACGAATGCGCAGGTGGGTGAAGGATGAAGAGGATAGGAAAGGGGAAGGAGAGGAAGAGGAGGGGTAAAGGATCAGGGAAGAGAAAGGTTGGACAGTGGATGCTGGTCGAAGGAAAGAGCATAGCATAGTGAGTCTTTGAGTTAGACTGGATGTCGTACATCTGTGGAGGGGAAAAAGACCGCCTGACGTGCAATTTAACTCCCCTCCCCCCCCTCCCCCCAGAAGACGAGCGGGGACCAGCCGTGCGCCACAGGGCTGTCGATCGACCTTGCGATCGACATCAAGGCGTAAGGGAAAGGCGGTGCAGGTTGCTTGGGTATATGCAGTGGAAAGGAGAGATTGGGTGTGGTTGTCAGGTGGGGTCTCTTCTTAATGCCATAGATCGTCTTGACCGAGGTGCTAGCTCTTCGTCACATAGAACCGAGAGGGAATTTGGGGGGGGGGGGGGGGGGGGGGGGGGGGGGGGGGGGGGGGGGGGGGGGGGGGGGGGGGGGGGGGGGGGGGGGGGGGGGGGGGGATGGATGGAGAGGATCATCTCCAGAATAAAACCGAAGAATTGGCTGCTTTGACAAATTATAGACAGCAGAGAGGAAGTTCTCGGTGCAAGTATGGCCAAAGACCTCGGTGGGAGTAGATGATGCCGTGCTATGGTGGATCGGCTTGCAGTGACCTTGGTGCAAAAAGAGCAAGGCTAGCTTCCACCTGGGGATAGAGAGAGATAGAGACACAGAGAGAGTCCAATCGCTGAAACCACCTCAGGCCCAGACCAACAGTCGGGCATCCCAACTTCCCGTGCATAGGGCCATGCCGTCGGTGCTGACACCGAGGCATGAGACTCTGTTCTCGTGGGCAGCCAAAACGCCGACCCTCTCTCCCTTGAGCGTGTCCCAGACGTTGCAGTTGTAGTCGTCGTAGCCTGCGAATAGGATCCTGCCAGAGACCGAGAAGCCGACCGATGTGATACCGCAAAGAATGTTGTCGTGGGTGTACTGATTGAGCTCCCGGTCCGCGCGGAGGTCGAAAAGCCTGCAAGATGCATCATCCGATCCTGTGGCAAAAGCGTCACCGTTGGGGAAGAACCTTATGGGGGAGGAACGCCGTGGTCAACAGCCTGCGTGGAGTCACGTCACCCAAGAGCCGAACAACACCTAGATCTTTTTTTTACTCACTGGACAGCATTGATGTCGCTCTCGTGGCCAGCAAAGGTCTGAACGGCCTTTCCGGATCGGATGTCCCAAACTTTGGCCATGGCGTCACAAGCTCCAGAAACGAAAACATTTGGGTTGGGGCTCAAGGAAATGCTGTGGACAAGGGATGGGAAGAGAAGAGTGGATCAG
Source organism: Violaceomyces palustris (assembly GCA_003144235.1). Lineage (NCBI taxonomy): Eukaryota > Fungi > Basidiomycota > Ustilaginomycetes > Violaceomycetales > Violaceomycetaceae > Violaceomyces > Violaceomyces palustris. The sequence continues at coordinate 727 of KZ820172.1, read as the reverse complement.
GTGAGAGGAAAGGGGGGAAAGGAAAGATTCGACCACAGATGGCGAAAGCAATTTGGCGCCTGTATCAGAAACTCTGCCGCCATTCGGTCCACGGCGTGAGGGTCAACTGACCTCATGACGTCTCCAGTGTGATCGTTGAACTCCGTGATCTTAACACCAGAATCAATGTCCCAGAGCATGCAGCTCATGTCGCCGGAACTTGTGATGATCTGCCGATCATTGAGGAATCTACAGCAGCTCAGGTAACCAGTGTGTGCGGACAGCTCCCTTCCCACCTTTACGTTGCCTGTGTCCTTCCCCCTTAGCGAGTAGATGCTGCAAATGTTGTCGAGACCACCGCAGGCGACCCAGTTTCCCGAGGGTGCGTAGGCGCAAGTCATGACCCAAGATGATCGCAGCGGAATAGCATGAACCTTGTTCGTCGTGTAAGCATCCCAAACGATGAGCTTTCCGTCTTGCGAAGCGGAGACGAGGTGCCTCTTGTCGTTCGCCCAGTGCATGGCATAGATTTTGGCCAAATGCCCCTTTAGGGTCCTCCTTGGCTTCATGACAATGCGTGGTAGCGGGTCGATATCATTGGCCATGGCGCGCACTGAAAAGGCATGGGAGTTTGGGAAGGGGGGGGGGGGGGGGAGTAAGGAAGCGAAGGAGAGACAGAAGGAGGCAGTTCTCTCGATTCAGGACGCGTAGACGCCTGGGGGGCATGGAGATCTACCGGCCACTCACA
>KZ820171.1:0-19765 GCA_003144235.1 Violaceomyces palustris | reverse complement strand
AAAAAAAAAGGCATGGATTCGGGATTCGTGTTGGGGAGCCCAGGGGGGGGGTTAGAAAAAAGGTTATCGATCGGGTGCGAAAGCAAGTAGGTGACAAATGCTAAGTGGGAGGGGGACACGTGCGAGGAAAAGGGCTTTCCCCACTCCCACGATCAGATGGCAGCCCATTCCTTCCTGGCAGGGTTCTGAGGCCTCTCGATTCCCCAGCCGTCAGCTTTGCTGGGCTTTGGAACCGAACCGCCGTCGGCGAACGGGTCGGCGAACGGGTCTTCCTCGTCGTCGTCTCTGACCCTGACGCCGCTGCCGCCCATCATGACCGCCGAGCCAAAGCTGGTTCCAAAGTTGTTGTCCTCCCCGTCCTCCTCGTCCGACCTCCAGTCGAACCCGGGTCCGATCTTTGGCTGGTGCGATTGGGTGGCCCTCCTCCACTCCTCGTCGTCGGATTCGTCGAGTTGCTGGTGCGAGGATCTCTTCCCGCCGGCGCCAGAGGCGCTGCGCGAGTGGTGCGACCCTCTCGGCTTGCTGCGAGTGTTGTTTCCGTTCTCGTCCGATTCGTCCGACTCGTCGTAGTCGCTGTAGTCGGACAGGGTACCGTGGTTGAACGAGCCGGTGGAGGTCGCGTCATTGGATGTCGTCATCCTTCCATCGGCGCCGCCCCTTTGGCCTGGCATGACTCCTCCTCCTGCTCCCGAACCTGGCTGGTCGTCAAAGTTGAGGTCCATGAGATCTCCCATCACTCCGGCTCCCTGGCCACCGCCGCCGCTGCTGTTGGCGTTGAAGTCAAAGCTCCTGATGCTCTGAGCCCTCGAGTTGTGCCTCTCGATCCTACCTCTCTGCCGGTTCTGAAGCTTTTCGAGCTCCCCGTCCGGCGCGTTCAACCTCGCGGCCGCGATCCTCTGCCTCACCAGTTCGATCTCCTTGTCGTCCGCTTCGATCCTGGCGGCGGCTTTCTCGGAGGCGGTCGCTGATATCGCCGCCAGCGGCTCTTCGTCATCGCTGTCCAAGTCAGCGGGTTTGGAAAGCTTGATATGGCCAAGCGGATCGTGGCATGGACGGACGGGTCAGCACGAGTTTTCACACAATTCACCTTCAACTTTTGCCTTTTCGTATGTTCCAAGGAAAAAAAAAAAAAAAAGGAAAAGGAAAGGCTCTCTAGCGGTAACAAAAGCCCCTTCGGGTGCCTCCTCACCTTGTCGTAGAGCTGAAGGGCCAGGATCACCTGGTCATTCGCAGAGATGAGTCCTCCGACAAACTCTTCGTCCTTGACGAGCTGGATGTACCGGATGATCTTCTTCCTCTCGGTCTTGACCTTGGCCAGGTACTCTTGCACCCTGGGGTTGGTCGTGACGCTCTCCTTTTCCCTGTTGACGTGCTGGAGTGCGTTGACCAAGGCGGTGGCCGACTGCTGCGAAGTGGCGAGCGCATTGAGGATCTGTGGCTTCTCCTGCTCAAAGTTGAAGGCGGGCCTCTTTGCGGCGGAGCCTCCCTTCCTGAGCCTCTCCTTCTCCCTCGCCTTGAAATCCTTCTCCTCTTGCTTTTGAAGTCTCTCGGCTGCTTTGCGGTCAGCTCTCATCTGGGCCTCGATGCGCGCTTTTTCCTGTTGCTTTCGGAAGGCCTCGGCCGCCTCGCTCTTCTTCTGGGCGTCCGACTTTTTGCCACCTCCGCAGGCGGCGTAGAGCCCACTGACGACCTTCATCGAAGGGTCGTCCTTGAATTGCTGATGCCAGGACAAGAGGACTCGCATCAGCAGCTTTCTCACGCTGGCATCGACAAGCTCGTCCTGGGACATGAGCTTGATCCTTTCCACCAACATGTCGTTTGCGAAGGAGGCTGTGTTTTTTTCAGCAGGAGGATGGAAAGGCGAGGTGAGAATGGTTCAAGATGGATGAGCAAGGGGAGATCGTGAGGATCAGGGTAAGTGAGTGGCCACTCCGGCTCGGGGGAAAAGGGCCAACTCACTCTGGAAGCGTGGGCCGCAGTTCTCGACCAGGGCTTTGAGAATCTGCATAGAATCATGGATCGCAGATTGTGAGATGGAGGCAAGCCGAGAGGAGAGGGAGGGAGTGGGAGGGGCACTCGCAACGGAGACTCACGATGAGGGACCTCTTTTGGCCGTGGATGTTGGCATACTTGAGCTTCTTCCTGATGGCGCGGCTAGCCTCGGTCGGGCCGGTGCTCTGAAGATTGATGGCCTCGACGAGCTCGGGTATCCTGCATCGTGGGGATGAGAAAGGGAAGGAGGAGGGAGGATGGTGAGCGAGGCGAGGGTGAGGAGAGTGGAAAGGGGGCAGAGGGAAGGAGGGGTTGCCTGGATTGGCAGTACGCAAGGTGGAGTGAGCAAAGCTCGTCCAAACCCACCCATCAAAGTCATCCTCGGCGTATTTTTGAGTGCAGAGCCTGTCGATCCAGTCAGTGACAGCGGAAAAGGGCTTTGAGGTGCCAAGGAAGCCTTGAGCCTGGTCGGTGAGTTGCTTGAAAGGATCGGAAGAGGGGATTGGAGAATTGGGGGGGGGGGGGGGGGGGGGGGGGGGGGGGGGGGGGGGGGGGGGGGGGGGGGGGGGGGGGGGGGGGGGGGGGGGGGGGGGGGGGGGGGGGGAGAAGGAGCTTGAGTCTCTTTCGATCCTTGGAATGTATGCACTGTTCCGAAGAGAGAGGACGACTCACTTTCATCATCTTGGGCCAAGGTTGTGGAAGGGCTGCTAGGATGGGTTGGGAGCAGTTGAAGGTTCAGGCCGAAGCGACACACGATATCGAGAGACAGATGATCTCCTTCCAAACGGTGGAAGAGGATGGGAGGGGAGGGGAGGGGAGGGAGGAAAGGCGATGCGGGGCGAAAGGTGGCGAATGGCGACTGGGAGAGGGAGCGGTTGAGGTGGAGTTGAGGCAAGAGAGGGTGTGGTGGGATGGGGTGTGCGGCGGTGTGCGTTGCGCGCGCGTGCTCGGGCCTCGCTTCTTTCTTGGCTTGAAGCGGAGGGGGAGCCAAACCGATGCGATGGGATTCTCCAACTTGAAGGTTGGTTGATCTTGACCTGTTGGGAAGCACATCCGCCCTTCGTTCGTGTATTCAGTACAGCATGCACCAGTACATTGTGTGAATCAGCCAAGCCACCCGATCGACCTTGCCTTGCTCCCATTTCCCTCCCTCCCCTCCTCCTTGCCGCTCGGTCGGCAGTCGGGTTCCATGCTTGCCCATCCGAGTTGGGGCCCAGTTTCAAGAGGATACCGCCACGGCTTCGTAGCTTCCCTTCATGGGAAGAGTGAACAAGATGGTTTTCAAGATACTGTATGTACGGTGAGAGATTCCGGGGTGGGATTGGACCCATGTGGGGAGGCTGAGAGAAGCGAGCGAGGAAGAAGGAAAGAGGGACGGGGAGCGAGAGAGGGAGCATGTAGGGCATGGAAAGAGGGTGCGAAGACGCTCTTCTTGGCCGCCAACCTGCATCTCGCACTACGTCACTCCACCTTCTCTCGTCACCGTCGTCACCATGGTCTGGACTCACTCTGCTCACTCTGCTCCCTCCCTCCTCTCTTGGGTTCATCCGGTCGAGCCAACGACCCTCGTCTTCTCCCCCTTCCTCACTCTCCACTTGATGGAAGCCATTCCAGATTCCCACCCTGGTTTTTCCCCTACCTCCTTCCTTGTCGGGTTGGCCATCCGAGACTGGAAGGACCCATGCCTGCCATTCCACACACACACACACACACATACGCACCCATGATGCGGCCTTGTCCGCCCTGGGGGGTGGAAGGGGAGAGAGCGATGGCGAGGGAAGGCACGGAAGCGAGATGGACGTTGTGAGGCGGTGGAACGTCTTTCGCCACTTGCGAGTCTCTCTTTCCGTCTCGGATCCCACGGTGGTGGTAAGGTCAGATCTCTGGTTGGGAGAGTCACCGGCTTTTTTCAGCCAATGTGGTGCATGGACCAAGGAGGAGGACGGATGGATGTGAATCACGAATACGGATCGAGCCTGCTGCTCCCCTCCGCATCGAGGCAACAAAACCACCCGGCAACCACCAAAGAGAGATGGGTACACTCCGACTTGGTCGTTGCGGTGGGATCTCTTGATTTCTGACGGCGGATTTGTGATGGTGATGCTCGGTCGAGTCGGGGTCGAGGCCCGAGCTCTTGTCGTAACGTGAATCGTTGGTCCAGAACGCTGTTCAAAGCAGACTCGTAACCAACCTGATCACGATTATCGTCAATCGCAAGGGTTTGTTGAAGTGAGTGTGTGTGCGATTAGCATCCATCGGTTGTCACAATCAAACCCCTTTCTAAACCCCACCCCGACTTCACCCCGCCTTGCCTCCTCCTTTAGCCGATTCATCAACCTCCTCTTCGTTCACCACTGGAGCCACAGCTCGTCGCCACCATCCCAACCTACTCTACCAACTCACCTACCCTTCCTCACCATTCCCGTTCGCTCGTCTACCCATCCAACCTCGGCCGTCTTTTCCCTCTCTCCTCCTTTCTTTCCCTCTCTCCCTCTCTCTCTCCCTCTCTCTCTCTTCCCCGTAAACGCCGCATCTCGACTAAACCCCCGCGCCCTCTCTCTCCCTCCTTCCCTCCCCAAGACCCCAAGGATTCTCTGCCAACAAAGACACGACAAACAACTGCAGCAGTCATCTCATCACTCGGGACGTTGACGCGCCCATCATCCTCCCCTCGCCGCCAGCCCGCCCCATCACGCTGCGCTGCGAGACGACGCCATGCCTCCAGCTCACCGAGGGCCGACCGGCGCTCCGATAGACAGGTGGACCGCCGCTTCGCCCACCGCCATCGCCAGCGGCTTCAACGCCGCCATGGCCATCGGCCCTCAGCCCTCCATCCAACCTCAATCCATCGGTTCCAACTCCACCTTCAAATCCTCCTCCGCCGATTTCTACAGCGACGATGACGACGACGACGATGACGAAGACGAGGACGACGACGAAGAACCCAACGCGAACGGCGCTGGCAAGAAGCCCAAGTCGAAGGCCAAAGCCGCCTCAGGAAAGAAGGGTTCCAGGGGAAAAGATCCCGCGTGAGTGTACGGGAAGCGATGCACAGCCAAGGATTCACCTTTTCTCCACGTATGGAATTCACCTTCTTCTCTCCTCGACTCTCAACCCCCCGCCCCCGACCAGAGCCTTGCAACATCGAAAGGAGCAGAACAGGGCCGCCCAGAGGGAGTTCAGGCAAAGGAAGCAGCAGTACATACGAGGTAAGCATGCAAGTTGGGTCCCCCAACCCCCCCTGCTGTGATCGAAGGAGATACCTGACATGGAATCATCTGGGCGATCCACCCGCTCAGCTCTCGAAGCCAGAGTCGAGCTTCTCTCCTCCGATCACGACACCCAAGTGGACCGACTCCGATTCGCCCTTCGCCAGCTTTTGATCGAGAACAACTCGTTGAGGGTCATCGTCGGATCGTTGGCCGACTTCATCGGATCGAGAAGCATAGGCGGTTGCTTGGCCGAGAGCGGCTTCTCGAGGGAGGAGCTCGAGGAGGCGATCAGCAACCGGAGCGAGAAGACCATGACCCAAGCCTGGCAGAATTGGCCTGGCGCAAAGGAGTGCGAGGTTCTCAAGCAACTCCGAGAGGAATCCAACATCCCCCCCGAAGGCCTCCCGGAATCTCGGATATCATACCCCCCGCCTTCCAAGACCCTGACCGCCTTGGACGCCGGCCCGGCCAGCGCTCTCGAGGTCGGGAAGAAGTTCATGCCCCCCGAGACAGCGGCCGCCTCGACTGCAGCGGTGGCGACGGCGAAGAAAAGGAAGCAGTCGGCCTCGGAGTCGAAGGGTTCGGCTGCTAACAATGATGCGGCGAGCCACGTCGCCGCTGACAGTCCTCCCCTTCCTCCTCCCTCCAGCGGAAGGAAGAGGAAGAAAGGCGGCGAGTTGGGCTTTGGTGGTGGGTCCACGCAGAAATTGGAGCAGAGCCCTAGCACCCGAGCCTCGACAAACTCGCTGGGGATGAGCGCCACCAGCCCTGAACAGTGGTCGAACTCGAACCAGCAGAGCCAATCTCAAACCCGACCTCTTCAAAGTGATACTGGACAGCAGCACCACCAGCGTAGCCAGGGCGAGGGAGCCCTACTGGCGGCGAGTGCGACGCCGACGAACCTGTCTCAGGTCTACCATGACTCGGCGGCGACGATGATGCATCATACCCACGGCACGCACGTTGGGGACGTAAACTCCTACGGTGGTTTCGGCGGCTCATCGATGAACGGCGGCTTCGATCTAAACGGTCTCCAACCTGCCGAGAGCTGGGGCGGCGGGTCCAAGGACCAAAGCGATCTCTCCTTCCTCGCCAACCTCTTCGACCAGCAGCAGCAGGAATCAGTCGGTAGGTTCAACCCCGCAGGAGCGATCGACACTACGAATCCTTCCCTATCCTTGCCCATGTTCGCCCCGTCCCCTTCCTCCCACACCGCGTTCGGTGTCGCGGCAGGTATGCTGGGAGGGAATTTCTGGATGGGCCAAGGAGGTGGAGCTGTTGGAGGGAACCAGTCTCCCGCCTCTGTCGGTGCATCGGGAGCGGCGGCAGGGCTCATGGGAGGACAGATAGCAGAGCCAACGTTGGAAAACCTTGCGCCGAGACCGGCGACGCGTGTTGAGCCTTCGGAGGCCGCCAAAGCCCCTCCTTCCACTCCCATCACGGCGCCCGGTTTCACGAGGTCGGGGGCCATCATCGCCATCAACGAGCCACCTCGAATCGAAGACCCTCCGCTTCGAGCCTCCGGCCAAGTCGTGACCGAGGCCGAGATCGAGTTGGGAGAGAGAAGGTTCAATCGACTCCTCAAGAGGATCAACAGGGCTCGAGCCAAGAAGGGTGGTAAGAACTTTTTCAAAACCGAAATCGGCGGCGGCAGCGGCGGCGGCGGCTTCGATCGGGTGGAGGAGAAGAGAGGCTCGTCATCGAAGAGGGACGCGAGGTCTGAGAAAGCAGATCGTGGTGGTGGTGATGATGATGATGATGATGATGACCTCCTGGACAGCGAGAGCGACCCCGAGAACGGTGGCAGCGGCGGTGGCGGAGGGGAAGCGAACGCGGAGAAAGAGTTGGAGAAGATGGAGAGGTTCGGAGAGACGATGATGCAGGTGGCGTACCACATTAAAAACTACCGTCGAAACCCGAACTACCGGTTGCCTCCCCTGCTGAGGCCCACCAAGCTACAAAAGTCGCAGATCCACGATCCGATCATCGACGGAATCCCTTTCGCCGGTCTGAGGGACAGACTGATCCAGAACCCCAACCTGAGGGGGGACAAGATCCTGTGCGAACTTCTGGAGAGCTCGGAGATCACGCTCGACGCGGATTACCAGATGGAGTCGTCCTACTCGATCAAGGAAAGATTCCTGGTGAGACATCCGGAACTGATCGACGAGAGGACGTTGGAGATCTGCAACAGGGCCAGGAAGAGGGACGGTCTGGAGGAGCTCAGCGTGGGTCAACTTTGGGCGAAGAATGCCGAGTACAAGAGGAGGAGGGAGGAGAGGAGGAGATGAGGCATCGGCTCGTAGAGTTCTCTCTCCCTCCCTCTCTCTCTCTCCTTTCTCCAATCCATCTCCGTCGGCGGGTTTCTGGGTGTGACTGTTTCCCCACTTCTGAAGTGGTTGCAGGTGGGTGGGAAGGGTTCCGCCTTTCCACGACGAGTGGTCGTCTTTGGACCCACTTCTGTCCCTCGGTCGTATCCCTAAACCTCACCGGGAAAAGGGGGGATGGGGGAGGGGGGAGGTCGGAGGTCGGACGAGTTTTCCCCATGTTGTAATTTATGGTGTATGTATTCATTCCGTGTACTCTTACTTACGTCGTCGGAGGGTTGGGCGGATAGGAGGTTTGTCCCCTCTGGCATACCCTTCCCGTCTGGGGCAAGATGGATATAAAACGATTGCGTCACTCGTGTGTGGGTGCAGAGAGGAGAGAAGAGGGGAAGGGAGAGGGGGGTGTTCGAGGAGATGCGAAGGAGGCGTTGTGGGAGACACCGTGACTTTTATCTATCCCCCCCCCCCCCCCCCCCCCCCCCCCCTTCCCTCCGGCAAAGGAGCAAATCGATTCACTGTAAGTCCCTTCTCAATCAAGTCCGTCCGTGGTGAAACCCCGCCCCCCCTCTCCTCTCTCTCCTTTTCGTCCCTCTCTTCCCCCAGCCAAAGTTCCCTCACCAAGGGATCTCATCCAACCCATCCTGTTGCTCGACGACGGAAGCGAAGAGGTTTGAACCGATTTCGGGAAGATCTTTGTCTTCCGAGACTTTACCGATGGATTCGGGAACCTCCTTCACGTCGGAACCCCTCTTCAACCTCTCCCAGAACCGACCACGACCTGTTTCGAACTCGTTCCTCCTCCTCTTGTTCAAGACCCTCTGAATCGATCTACTACTCTCCTCCTCCTCCTCCCTCCTCCTCTCGATCCTGTAGAGCTCTTCCAATCCCTCCCTCAACAGCCTCTCGTCGAAGAGTTTCAACCTCTCAACGAAATCTAGGTAGATCCCAACGTGACCTCCTTCGTCGTCGTTCGTCTCCGTCCTCGTAGGGTTCGATGAACGTCTCTTGAAACCAGAGGTTTGATCCAGCTTGTTCTTCATGAAGTCCAACACTTTTCCCAGTTCGGGTGGAGAGACCAGGTTTTGGGTCAGCGCCACCGATTCTTGAAGATTTCAATGTTTTTTTTTTTTTTTTTTGATAAAAGGTGAGAAGGGTGGATTGGATTCTGGAGTCAGCCCATTTGCCCCCCCCCTCCACCCTTACTTCTCCATTTTCGTTCTCTGCGAGTAAACAAACGATATGGAAAGGCTCTCTTTGAACCTAGGGCAGAGGAACTCACCTTCCAGATTGACGACCAGGTGCCACCATCCGCTAGGGACGTAGACCACCTGACCCTCCTCGCAAACTCCTTCCAGCAGCTGAGGTTCCCCTCCGACCTCGATCTCGGTTCCTCCCGGACCCAACCTCCTCCTGGTCTCGTCGACGAAACCGATCAGCCACTCGGCGATGCTCAGGGGAGCCGTGACTTCGGCCTCGTCCTCGCTGACGAAGACTCCAGGTGGGACCTTGTCCGGTGGTAACATCATCCAGTACTTTCTTCCGCCAAGCACGGCGTTCCACGCCGAAGTCCCGTTCGGATCCTTGTGCCAGCCTGATCCGGATCTCTTGGGTCCGGCGATGATCCATCGGTGATCGGGACGTTGGTCTCCCAGGAGGGAGAAGAGGTCGGAACGGACCTCTGCATCCGAGGAGGCGGATCGTCTGGTCGATCCTCCCCTTCCTTCCTCCCCACCAGCCAAAACCGAGGTTGACGCATCATCCTCTTCGGTCCGGCAAGAGTTGACGAGGATCTCTGGGACCTTCCATTCCTTGCTCGCCTCTTCATCCTCCGCGAACGTCGAGTCGAAGAGGTAGTAAGGCGACTCGTCTGGTATGGCGTTCGGTTGGAAGGTGGACCATCCTTCCGAATTTTCTAGCGAGTCTTGCGAGACGTCCTGGTCGTTCAACTCCTCCTCCTCTCGGTCCTCGAACAAGGATCCGACCTTTCCCGAGCTCAGCCTCTCCATGGATCTCGAGTAGTCGAGGTAGCAGCCTATCTCCATCCTGACGGCTTCGGCCCTGAAGGTCCTCCCCTTCCACCTCGAGGCCAGCTCATCCAGGCTCCAACTCCTGCACTTCCACTCTCCCTCCGGCATGGCGTTCTTGAGTATGACAGGCCTGTTGGATTCGGCAAACTCCCTCCTGAAGGTCACCTCGCTACCTCGGACGCTGACATCCAGCACGGGGATGGCGCAGGTCTTTCCCGCCTTGTAGTGGGGAGATTCCATGTCGGCGACGAGGTACTTTTCCAAAGGCGTGGTCGCCAACCTGAAGGGGTGGTAGAGCGTGTCGGAAAAGAGGTGAGGGTTTTCCCTCAGGCAGGAGGCTCGCCAAGGTTTGGTCAGGTCTGGCGTTCCGACGTCCTTGGACCAATGGTAGATGAAGGTGCTCTTCCAGCTCCCCGACCACCTCTCCAAACGATCGCCGTAACCGAAGGAGAGGACGAGGTCCCTCCAGATCGAGTTGAGCGAATTGACAAGGACGTGAAACCCCTTGCTGGTGGATTCCAAGTTGACCAAGTCTCTGATCAACTGAATCCCCCGCTTGGAAGTGAGAAGCGAAGGATCCCCGGAGAGGATGGTGGTGTTGCCGTTGATCCGACAAGGGTCCAGGAGGAGAGAGATGATGTGGATGATCAGGTCGTCGTCCAACCTGGCCAAGAGGCCAAAGGTGGAGGCCCTGTCGTTCCTTGTTGAGAAGAAAGAGTTTCCCATCGGTTTTACGCCTAGAGGGTGAGGTCGATTCAGATGACTAGACTTTCCCCGGCCATCGCCAGTCTTCCTCCTCGGTTTCAAGCCGAGGGAGGAGGGAGGAGATCGGTGGTCGATGACTTGACCCTCGTCCTCAAACCTTGCCCTCTTCTTTCTCTCGTTGCGATCATTGGAGCCAAGGTTGGTCGAAGATGTGGCGAATTCGGATCTCTTGTTGGAGGGAGGGGAGGCTGTTGGGGCTGGGGATGGTGGAAGTGACATGTTGGAATTGGAAGAAACAAGGGGGGCGGTTCAGAATCAAGGGATCGACTACTCTGGCTTTTCCCCCCCCCTTCCCCTTTTCGTTCGACTCGGGGTTTGTCGGAAGCTGCTTGCTATGAGAGAAGGTGGGAGGTGGATGGCGTAGGAATGGGAAGAGACTCAGAGGGACAGAGACAGAGGGGACCCTTGGATGATGGATGGGGTGAATCCATGGATGAGGTGAGGTTGGATGGGAGAGCGCTGAAGGGAGGGTTGAGGTCGCCTTGGTATTTTTTTTTTAAAAATTCTTATTCTTACTTCTATTCTTTAATTCTCCTTTCCAAAGCTCGTCTCTCCTTGATGAATTCAAATTTTCTTCCCTTACTCTAATCTTCGACCCTCATATAGAACCACCGAGATCCGAGAGCCGAGATCTCTGCCACCGCCCGATGGTGTGGGTCGGATCGGGAAGACCATGCTCAGGGTGGACATCATCGGGAAGAGGGTTTTGCATTTCAACCTGAATGGAAACGGATCCTGCCACCTCATCCCCTCTTGAGAATCCCAATCCCCCTTTCCTCCCCCCTCCTCCCCTCCCTGTGCGCTCCCTCCCCCTTTCCCTTTCTTTCTTTTCGTTCCCCTCCTTTCTGGCACAGACGTCTCTCCTTCATCAGGTCTTGTCCATTAGTGAAAATAAACGAATGACGAGGGACAACAAAGGAATGGTAGGAGACGGAGAGTCGAAGGATTCCGTGTGGTGGTACAGTAGAGAGGGATGGAGTCGATCAATCGGAACCCTGCTTGAACTCTTCCCTTCCGAGGGCAGCGCTCAGAGCTTTGAAGGCCACTCCAAAGTCCTTGTCCTTGAACTCTTCGTTCTTCCCCAAGGCTTCGTAGATGGTGGCCGTCAACTGACCGAGTGGGGTCGGGACGCCTTGCAGCCTTGCGGCGTTCATGGCCAACGAGAGGTCCTTGCTCATCAACCTGGAAGCGAAGCCCCCCTCGTAGTCCCTGTCGGCCGGTGGCGAGATTTTCGAGCCCGGCTGCTTGGAGAGCGCTCCCGGAGCCGGGTTGTTGACCTCGCTGGCCCAACACTTTCCCGTCGAGGTGTTGATGATCCCGGCCAGCACCTCGGCAGGTAGACCGTTGGCAGTACCGAGCAGCATGGCCTCCGTGACGCCCAGCATCGAGATCCCTAGCAGCAGGTTGTTGGCGATCTTGGCCACCAGCCCGTTCCCATTCTTCCCGCAATGGATCGCTCGGCTACCCATGTGAACCAGGAACTCTTCCGACGCTTTGTCGAACGATCCGACAGAGTTGGAGCCGACCATGAAGGAGAGGGTTCCAGCGTTGGCTCCCACGACCCCTAGTGGATTTCATTTCAATTTTTTTTTTTTTGTGGGAAAGGGTCAGCAGGGGGTAGGATCCGTTGTGCGGAAGGGGAAAGGAAAAGGGAAGAGAAAAAAAAGAAAGAAAGATAGAAAGAAAGGTCGAGTCAGGGATTCCTTGCGATTCATCGCAGCCTTTCTTCTTCTTTCATAAGAGCGGAAATCTCGAAAGACGACAAAGGAGCGGGGGAGGGGCAGGATGCGCTTTGATCCAACTCACCACCGCTGACGGGAGCGTCGATCATGTCCCAATACCCCTTCTCCTCCCCACCGCCAGCCTGCTTGATCTTGTTCGCTGTCTTGACGGCCACGCTTGGGTCCAAGGTGGTGGAGTCGATCAAGAGCGTCCTGTTCTTGTCGATCGAAGGGTCTCCAAGATCGCTGAGCCCTTCCAAGATCCCTCCTTCTCCAAGGTAGACCTGCTCGACCTCTGGGCTGGACGGCAGCATGGTGACCACGGTCGAAGCCAGCCTGGCGACACCGGCGGGAGAGTTGCAAGGAAGGATGGACCTTCCGGGGAAGAGGGAAGAGTTGGAAGTGAGGAAGCGGGTGACGGATTGGTCAAAGGTGTCGTGGATGACGAAGGCGAGGTCCGGGTCCTTGTTCTGCTGGAAGACCTTGGTGAGGAGGTTGGAGGCCATCTCTCTCCCCATGGCACCCAGGCCGATGAAGCCGATCGTCTTCAACCTCTGGTGGCCGTTGGATGGAGCGGCGGAGAGGGCGGAAGCCGTCGAGGCTCGGAAGAGTAACCTCAATGTCGGGATCATCTCTGTGCGTTTGGGGAGGGGAGGGTTGGGTCGCTCTGGAGTGACTACCTGCGGAAGGGATACGGAGTGGAGGGTTGGAGGAGGGGTACCACTCTCTGCTTCTGGCCGATTGCAGTGGTGGACAGGTTGTTTGGTTGCTGTGGAGGCTGAAGGGTGAAGTGTGAAGGGTTGAAGTGGATCGAGTGTTTGGTGGTCCCTCCTCCCTCTTCTTAAGCAAAAAAGTCGTAGGAGAAGGCAGTAAGGGAGAAGAAGAAAGAAGCATAAAAAATCAGCGATTGCGGGGTTTTTTGTGAGCCGGTAATGCCGAGAGGCAAAGTGGCGACGCTGTCGGGGAGGGGGGGAAAGGGGGACCACATCGGATCCCGTGACTTGTCGGTACAATACAGGGAGAACATGGCCTCTCTCTCTCTCTCTCTCTCTCTCTCCTTGCTTGGCCCGTGCTTTATTTCGAAGGTGGATCCACTCGAACGATTCGAACGGAACCATCACCCCCCCCCCTCCCCCCACAAAATAAAAAAGAAGCTCAAACAAGGCAAAGGGAAGGCAAAGGAAAGGAAGGAAAAGGAAGTCACAAGCCAAGTTCGGGTCAGGGTGATGGAAAGGGATCTCGCCAACCCATCCGAGGCGAGCCTCAACGACCAACCTCCGTTGCGAGCTTGAACCTTGGAATCTGGATGGATCGACCTTGGTGATCCTCGATCGAATCTCGAGTCCCAGGCACAAGTCAAGAGGAGGAGTAGGGCTGAGGGTCTGCGTTTGGCGCGGACATCCATCGACCTTCCTAGAAGAGAAAGAACTTTTTTTTTTTTGCATGATTCGATCGTAGTCAGAAAGAGGCGAAGGAGGGGTACAAGCATTCACTCATCTTCACCTTGTCGCGTAATGGGGCTCCGGAGTAATCGATGGTTGCACGTGAGGATCACCACAGGAAAGCCTTGTCTTGGAGCAGTCGAATACGGTCAGGGCTCACATTCCACCTGGTCACTGCTCATCCATTCATCGTTGGAGTGACACCCAACAGTCATGGGTTGAATGACCTGACTTTCCTTCATCTGCTGCATTCACGGCGCAACAGGCACCAAGCTTTACACCCACGACTGTGGTTCTGACTGTGGCTCTGACTGTGGCTGGGCTTTCTTTAGATCTCCTTATTTGCCCCCCACCACACCACGAGGCATTTCGATCGGGCTCAGGTGGATCCTCGTGATCCACGAATTCTCCCTTCCTCTCGATTCCCTTTCTTTTTTTTTTTTCGCCCCTCTACTCTCCCCATTCTCACCTCCTGGCATCTCGCCTCAGATCGGCTGCCTGCCTATCGTGTGTACTCACTCGTTGTTACTCCACTCTGCCCAAACCGCCAAGTGTCCACACACACACACTCGGTCTTGGGTCTGTGCCTCCCTTCACGTTCGACGACGACCTCTCACTCTCAACAGGAGGATGCTACCTGTTGACTCTCTCCTCGAGTGACCACTTCTCATCGCCGTCACCCTTCCGCCCCCCCATCCATCCAACTCAAGCCTGCCCATCCAAACGTTCGGGCCATTCTGATTGTTGATAGCACGCGCCTCCTTTTCCCCACTTCATGCTTCAATCATCTTGATCACTTTTGAACCCACCCCCTCTCCTTTTCATCCCTTTCCGCATCCCGTTCTACACACACACACACTCTCTCTCCCTCCCTCCCTCTCCCTCTCTCTCTTTCTTTCTTCTTCTCTTTCCTTTCTTCTTCTCTTCCCCTTTACCTCTCCACCTGTGCTCACTCCCTCTCCACAGGGTATACACGACTTGCACAGTGACCCCGCACTGGATCCCTCTCAACAACTTCTCGAATCATCTCCCCGTCCGGCTAGAGCAGGACGGGAAGAGCTTCCGCTAGAATCGCAACCCCCGCTTCGATTTCCCTCCAGGCTTCCCTTCATAACCCTCCAGACTTTCGCGATGAACGAGCACGGCCTCCCAAGCCGTAGCTCCCTTTCAACCGCGCGCCCAAACCAAGCACTAGGTCCGATAGATGATCAACCCACGTCAGGAGCCATGACCCCTTCTTCGGACAAGGCCTCGGCTAGAAATCCTCTCGACTCCCCCACGTGGGACCAGCAGCATGGCACCGCTCCCACCAGCGGCATGACCACTCCGGCCGCCTTGGAGGCGGAAGATCTCAAAGGGTACGACCTCTCCGGCAACGGTCTCGAGCGAAGGTATCCTCAACTCGGTCAAGACTCCAAGGGCCAAGGCCGCCTCCGAAAGGCGGACGAGGCTAGCTGGGCCATCTGGATCTTGGCCTTTTGCGCTGCCCTATCCGGCTCCATCTTTGGCTACGACACCGGCTACATCTCCTCCGTCCTGGTCAACATCGACCAAGACCTTGGTCGAAGCTTGACCAGCCTCGACAAGGAACTGATCACCTCGGCCACCTCGCTAGGCGCCCTGTTGGGCGCTCTCTGCGCTGGTATACTCGGAGACTGGCTCGGCAGAAAGGCCGTCATCGCCATCGCCAACGTCATCTTCGTCGTCGGTGCCATCGTCCAGGCCGCCTGCCACGAGATCTACGTCATGATCATCGGCAGGTTGATTGTCGGCCTAGGGGTCGGTGTCGCCTCGATGATCGTGCCTCTTTGGATCGGCGAGCTGGCCCCGACCCACCTTCGTGGCAGGCTCGTGACCGTCAACGTCGTCTTCATCACCCTCGGTCAGGTGATCGCCTACGGAGTCGGCGCTGGTTTCGAAAGCATCAAGGGTGGTTGGAGGTTCACCGTCGCAGGAGGAGCCGTGCCCGCCTTCCTCCAATTGGCTTCCATGCTCTGGCTTCCAGAATCTCCGAGGTACGACATCAAGAAGGGGAGGATTGAGAAGGTGGCGAGGACGTTCCAACGCATCTTCCCTCACGCCACCTACGAGGAGTGCCTCGAGAAGGCCGAGGTCATCTCCGCGAACGTCGAGGCCGCCCGCCAGCAGGGTTCCAGCGTCTCCATGACGAGGAGGCTCAAGAGCATGGTCACGATCGGCGCCAATCGAAGGGCCCTCTTCGTCGCTTGCGGCCTCCAAGCCTTGCAGCAGCTTTGCGGATTCAACACGCTGATGTACTATGTGAGTGAACCTTGGCCCTCCCAAGCTCGTCGTGTCATCCCCTGACGCGTCTTAGGTTGGGCACTCCGAAATGCCTGGTGCTGCCCGAAAGAATGGGCTCGATCGTCAAGGTCCCTCGCATACATTCAGAGGAAGGCCTCTCTGGACACCTGTCGCTGACGACCTGATGTATCCTCCACGGGCTCCGCAATCGTCCACCGCAGTCTGCCACCATTTTTTCCGCCATTGGATTCTCCAACCCTACAGCGGTCTCTCTGATCATCAGCGTGACCAATTTCCTTTCGACTTTGGTGGCGTTGAAGTACATTGACATCGTCGGGAGGAGGAGGATCATGCTCTGGACCGTGCCAGGGATGGCGATCGGCCTCGTGTTCGGTGCTGTCTGTTTCCACTTCCTGACCCTCAACACGGGAAACCAACTCGACCCGGTCAAGTTCCCCGGTTACCAGTACCCGACGACCTGGTCCAGTCTACTCATCGTCGCCATGATCTTTTACGTGGCCAGCTACGGCCTTGGGGTCGGTAATGTCCCCTGGCAGCAGGGAGAGCTCTTTGGCATCGAGACTCGAGCTATCGGAACCAGTCTAAGCACTGCCACAAACTGGGGATGCAACTTGCTGATCGGTGCCACCTACCTCTCCCTGATGAGCGCGATCACGCCAGCCGGTGCCTTTGGCTTCTATGCCGGGCTCTGCGCCTTGGGTTGGGTCGCATGCATCTTCGGGTTCCCCGACACCCGCAGGCTTTCGCTTGAGGAGGTGCAGAGCATCTTTGATCACTCTTGGGGAATCCAAGCCGCGGACGACCTGAGGCGAGAGAAGGACCGGGCCTTGGCGCTGACCAGATTGCGCTCGCAAGATGAAAGCAACGATCGTGTCATCGCTGCGACCACCGCGATTGACGTTCCTGGTTTAAAGAAGCAGGGCGGTGACTTGAAAGGCGCCGTTGCTGAGCCTACGCTGGAACCTTCGTCAAGCACTGCGGCAATCGAGTCCCAACCGGCCGACAAACTCGCCCCCGGCCAGAATGGCGGCTTGGATAGGATCCAAGGCGCGAAAAAGGATCAGGCCACGCCGCCAACCGCAAGAAGCGAGGAGGATCCCGCACCTGTCACACTTTCGACTTCCGCTTCGACGTCTCCTTGGGACGATGCCCTGGCCACCCCCGCTCCCTGCGACGGAGAAGATGCTGGAGCTTCGGCCTCCGCTTGGAAGCCGCCGAGTGATGGGAAGATGAGCGGCTCGTCTCCAGCTGTCCCTTCCCAGATCCCGGCCTCAGCCATGTCTAGGTCCTCGTCGCCACACGCCCACCAGAGGAACTATTCCACCACCTCTCTCGCCTCGAACGCGTCAGGAAGGAGCATCAAGGCGCCCAAGGTGTCGGAGGGCAACACGTCGCCCTTGGCCAGACTTGGTATCAAGGGCGATGGGCTGATGCTTTTCGTGACCTGCTTTGCGTCCTTGGGCGTCTTTCTCTTCGGCTACGACCAGGGCGTCATGAGCGGCATCATCACCGACCCTTATTTCAAGGCCTTCTTCAACCAACCGACCTCGTACGAAGTTGGCACCCTGGTCGCGTCCTTGGAGCTTGGTGCTCTTGTGACCAGTCTCGCCTGCGGAAGGTTGGCCGACATTTTTGGCAGGAAGAAGACGCTCTTCTGCGGCGCCGTCATCTTTTCTATCGGTGGCCTGGTCCAGACTTTCACGACCGGCTACAATTCCATGCTGATCGGCAGAGTCATCTCCGGTCTCGGCGTCGGTGTGCTGAGCATGATCGTTCCGACCTACCAGTCGGAGATCTCACCTGCGGAGAACCGTGGAAAGCTTGCCTGCATCGAATTCACCGGAAACGTTTTCGGGTACGCCTCGAGCGTTTGGGTCGACTACCTCTCGTCCTTCATCCCCAGCGACATGTCCTGGAGGCTGCCACTATCACTCCAGGCTGTCATCGGAACGATCCTGGCGATTGGCTCGCTCCTGTTGCCCGAGTCTCCCAGGTGGCTGCTGGATCAGGATCGCGACGAGGAAGGGATGAGGGTGCTTGCCGACCTTCACGGTGGAGGCGACCCTTCTGAGCCGAGGGCCAAGCTCGAATTCAGGGAGATCAAGGAGAACGTTCTGCTGCTGCGATCCCAGGGTGACAACTCGTACTCGACCATGTGGAAGAAGTACAAGTACAGGACCCTGATCGCCATGTCCTCCCAGGCGTTTGCGCAACTCAACGGCATCAACGTCATCTCTTACTACGCCCCGCTCGTCTTTGAGAGTGCCGGGTGGATCGGAAGGGACGCGATCCTCATGACGGGCATCAATGGGACGATCTACGTTCTGGCGACCATTCCGACTTGGTTCCTTGTCGACCTTTGGGGGAGGAGGATCATCCTCCTCAGCGGCGCCATCATCTGCGGTGCTGCCCTCTCTCTATGCGGATGGTTCCTCTACATCGACGAGAGCTACACCCCTCAGGCCGTCGTGGGCTGCGTCATCGTCTACAACGCCTTCTTCGGGTATTCATGGGGACCTATCCCTTGGATGTACCCGCCCGAGATCATGCCGCTGGCTTTCAGGGCCAAGGGAGCGAGTCTGAGCACGGCGACCAACTGGCTGTTCAACTGGGCGATCGGAGAGGCCACCCCGATCTTGCAAGAGACGATCAAATGGAGGCTCTACCCGATGCACGCGTTCTTCTGCGCTCTGTCGTTCGTCGTGGTCTACTTTGGCTATCCGGAGACGGCTGGAGTGCCTCTGGAGGAGATCGGAGCGCTCTTCGGCGACGAGATCAACGTCCCCCAAGATGAGGACTCTGACGATGAAGAGACCGGCGATGGTAGGATCGAGTTCTCGCCCGAGAGAAGAAGGGTTACCAGCGAGGATCACGGCGGAGTGAGCGAGACGGATGGTCTGATCAGGCCACCGAGGCCCTTGCGGAGATCCATCTCTTCCCATCCAAGGTTCCAGAGCGAGGAGGAGAGAGCCGCCAGGGTCGCGGCCGCCAGGGTCGCGGCGGAAGAACGCAGACAAGCCGAGAGCTTCTTCGGCTTTGTACCCAGAGGCATCCGAGGTGCTTTTGGTAGATTGCTGGGAGGAAAGCAGGAGACGCCCGACAGGAGACTGTACGACCAGTTGAGGAGGGATGAACACTAGGTGAGCCTTAAACCACCTACCGCTTCGGTCCCCTTTCCGGACCACCCCAGTATCTTGGGCATGTTGCGAAACGAGCTCTCACGACTGACGCAACGAGACCTTGCTCCTCTTCCTTCTACTGGTGCTCCTTCGATCTTGCGAAAAAAAAAAAAAAAAAAAAAAAAGGAATTTGGCCCTTCCATCAATGAAGATGGAACGATGAGAAGAGGAAGGAAAAAGGGAAAGGGGAAAGGGAAAGTCAGAATCCGGCATGGCGAATCAAGAGGGGAGACAGAGACTCAAGACGAGCGAGGCGAGTCGGAAGAAGGAGAAGTTGTCGATGGGAGGGAGAGCCTCACCATGGACAGCATGAGCCTCGTCTCCTCTCCTTCGGATTCGAACCGCGAAGGAGGCAAAGGCAAGCTGGAGAGAGGAAGAGGAAATCGAACCTTGCTCCGAGGAAAAGGAACCTCTAGAACCACCGGCGAGGAAGACGCCATCCCTCTCCAGTCCTTCAACTCGGACTCTTTCGAGGCGGCCAGGAGAAGCCTGGCGAGCCAAGGTGACGTCGATGCAAAGATGTTCGAGATCGGAGTAGGCCGGGATTCTGACGACGAGGAGGAGGAGGATGATATCGGGTGGGAGGGCCGAAGCGAACGTGTTCTAGGTCGTATCGAGTGAGGGTCCAGGAGGGGCGGGGGGGGATATCCATGCCCCGATCCACCTTCCCTCGCGAGATCGTAAGAGGAAGAGAAGGGGAGAAGGAAGGGGAGGGATCGCGTCCCCCCCCCCCCCACATTTAATTTTTAAGAAAAAGAAGAAACAAACACGATCTCGCCGTCTGAATCCTACCGAGTTGTACCTGGTCTACCTGTGG
>KZ820170.1:0-19804 GCA_003144235.1 Violaceomyces palustris | reverse complement strand
GGGGGGGGGGTGGTTCCGTTGCCATCGGGAGAAAGAAATGGTCGAGGGGAGATGCATGGCATGAAGAGTGGAGGAAGGAGATCCGATCCGGGAAAAATCCAAGGTCTCTGCCTGCCTGCCCACCGTCTTCTTTCCGGCGAGGGGGCGAAGGCGGACTGAGTCGCCAACGTCGCTCAGACCAGAGAAAGATGGGCAGGGCATGAAGGACCAAGGACTCTCCCCAGCAGGGGATCTCCGATAGGCAGCATTCCCTTCGCGAGTACTAACTCGATCAGGTTCTATCAAAGAAGAGGGCCGACCCCGAAAGGATCTCGAGCGCATCTTTACTCCCCAAGTGAGGGGAAGGGGGAAAGATGAGACGGTCGAGCTCCATTCGGAACCTATACCCTCCCCAACGATGACGGTATATATCTCAGCCCAGTGTTCACTGTTCGAAGCTTTGATCACGCCATCCCTTTAGGGAGGCACGAGATCAAATGCTAAGAACGAGGCGTGAAAACACGAGCACCCGTAGCTGTTTAGCCCAGATTCGTTGGGTTCGGAGAGTTGATCCTCCATCTTTTCTCCTTTCTACCTCTCCTCTCTTCTCTTCTCTTCTCTTCTCTTGTCTCTTCTCTTCTTTTCTTTCCTTCTTTTCCTTTTCCTTCCCGCGTGGGCCATCTTCTGTTGATCTTCGATTTTCAAAGCCTCTCGTGCTTCCTCCACCTCTCGACCTTTCTCCTCGCGTTCCCCGTTTTTTTTTTTTTCGACCCTTGCCTCTGACGGTCCCTCTTGGCGTGCTTGGCTTGCTTCTTCTTGAAAGGCGACGATTAAGCTCCTTGATGCGGACCCGAGAGACCTTGTCTGGTGACCCCCTTTCCCTCCAAGGCCTGATGAAGAAGTGGACTGGAAGAATACCGGGATTGTTCATCGAGAGGTATCGAGAGAGAATCGAAGTTGTTGAAAGAAGCGCGGCAGAAAAGAAAAGGAAAGAAAAAGAAGAAGACAAAGGAGGCAGAGGAAGGCAGAGGTCGAGAAGTGAAGGGAAGAAGCAAGGGTTGGATTGGAAGCTTTCTCTCCGAAGCCCGTTGAAGTAGGGGATAAATCGATGCTAAAGAAAAAAACATGTCTTGGGTGTTTTTTTTTCTGAGGAGGTGTCTGTTCACCAAGGAGCACAGCTGAACCCTCGCGACTTTGCACCTTTAAAAAGGTGCCTTGGGGGTTGGGGAAGTCGGAGGACTGAGCAGAACCTTGGTGATTCCAAACGAATATATATATCTCGTATCTCACCGTTGGGGGGTTTTTTTATGGGCATGTTTTTACCGTCTTCTTTGAATCGAAACCTGACCAGGCTCACAACTTTGCGGTCATACTCTTTTTTGGGGTGGCTAGGCCCGAAGTGTGGTGGCTCTTGACGGAGGCTGCTGTGCTTGATGAGCACGGCGATTTGTTTTCTCGGTTGCGTTTGGAAAAGGGAGAAAGAGTTGCGGGGACTAACTCGATGCGATCCAGTTGAGAGCCAAGGGGAAAGCTGGGAGAGGATTCGGGGCCGGAGAAGGAGGGAGAGAGGGGGGGGGGGGGGGGGGTTCAGTCGGGAAGAAGGGGGCGGATAGGAATGGATGCATGCATGTATGCGAGTCAAGGGCGGACTCACCGGACTGGGTCCTGATACCGGAGAAGAAGTCAAACTGGTTCTTGACCCTGTAGCCAGCGTAGAGACCGACGAGCATGAAGCCGCTGAGGGTCGAGTAGACCAGGGCGTTGGCCTGGGTGGTGTTCAACATG
This sequence comes from Violaceomyces palustris, assembly GCA_003144235.1. Lineage (NCBI taxonomy): Eukaryota > Fungi > Basidiomycota > Ustilaginomycetes > Violaceomycetales > Violaceomycetaceae > Violaceomyces > Violaceomyces palustris. Next base: position 18,040 of record KZ820170.1, on the reverse strand, counting down.
GCTGGCGGGTTGGAAGAAGGAGAGGTTGTGGGAGAGGGTGGCAGCGAGAAGAAGAAGGGTGGTGGGTGTTGTCTATCAAGCCCTGTAGCAACGAACGGAGAAGTGTCTTATACGAGGAAGGGGGGAAAGGGGGAGAGAGAGAGAGAGAGAAAGGGGGGTGATGGTAGGAAGGGAAGAGGACGTAGATGCGATGAAGGCGGAGGAAAGGCACTCTCTGGGTCGGGAAAGGGAAGGTGGGAGGGAGGTAACGGGAGATAGAAAATAGAGGAGAAAAAGAAACGAAAGAAGAAAAAAAAAAAGTAAAAAGGAAAAGGGAACAAGAAAAAAGAAAGAAGAAAAGAGAGGGTTGAGGTTACGGATCGAAGCCACGCGAGGATGCGCGCGTGATCTTTCATCTTCTATTCATGATCCTTTCTTGATTCGTATTCGTGATGTTTCCCAAACTTGCATGATGGATGGATGAAACCATCGAATCAAATAAGCATCATCTTTCCCCCGTTGGACCTCGAACTCGTGACTGCAGTGCCGCAGGGTGGTGGTAGGATCCCGCTCACCACATGCTCTTCACAGGTACGCTTACGGTACGTGGTGAAGAGGTGAAACTCGTACTTGGAGTCGGAGGGCTTGACCTCGCTTCCCCTCCTATTAACATGTGTCTGTCAGGCGCTCGATCGAATCAAGCTGAGATGGGCAGCGCCAGGAGAGAGGGGATCGGAGGAAGGGCGCAGGAACGGCAGAGGTAGAGAGAGGGAAGAGGGAAGAGAGGAGGAAGCGTTTCTCTCTCCTCTTCCATAAGAGAAAAAAGGACTCGCATGACAAACCCAACCATTCTGATCCTACCAAGGCCCTTTTCCCTCTCCTTTTCTTAGAAAACCTTTTCCAATTCCCAAACCACGGCCACTCGCCAGAATTCGACAGAAAAAGATCCACCCCTTCTGTTTCAATCGACTCCCCGAATCCGAACACAGAAAGAGAGAGACCCAAACCCATGATGGGGGGCGGATGGCTTTCGTGATTGGGTAGCATCCACCTTTGGAGTCATCAGTGTGTGTGTGAGAGAGAGAGAGATAGAGAGAGAGAGAGAGAGAGAGAGAGAGGGAGGGGGGGGGGGGGGGGGAGGGAGGGAGGGAGAGAGAATCCCAAGTGGGTCTTGCTTCCGAAACCACGTTCGGTTCAGCGTGAGCGTCGGTGGCCGCCATGCACGCTGTATGTGGTTCAGACTGACTGTATGCCTCACGAATCTCGCTCGACCCAATCAATCCCTTTCCCACCTTCCCCCTTCGTCGGCGATCCGGACGGAGATCCAAAGGAGGTAGGAAGGAAGGGAGGAGAGGAGAAACGAGAAGAAAAAAAAAAGAAAAGAGGATTCAAATCTCAGCAGCCCCAATCAAAATCAAAGCCCAAAAAACCTCCCAACCTCTGACTGCCTCGTCCACCTTGCTCTCTTTGCTACCTTTCTCTCACTCCCTCGCCGAAGGCAATGCGGACCACTTGTCAGAAACAATGTTGAATCGATAAAATCCCATCCTTGATTCGAGAACAGAGGGTCTTCCCTCAGTACAAGGTGTCGACGAAGAGTCGGGTCGGGGAAATGGAAAGAAAGTGAACAGAGGGGAAAGGAAGGGGGTGCGGCTGGCGGAAGGGGGAGAACGGACAAGATGAGGATGACTCTGCGACCGCATACAGACGGGTTCTTGGTCGGAGGGCTGACACAGATCAAGGTTGACTTTGCCCCAAGCAACGACCCATCATCCATCATCAGGGCCAGAGGGCCGGGATTAGGTCGGTGGGGGTTGTTCAGGGCGCAGACTCGGACGACGAGGAGGGCGAGGTGCAGGTCCAAGGAGAGTCCTCGATCGGCAGGTTGAGCCCTCTCCTCAGCACCTCGCTCTTGTCGTTGGGCAGTCGTAGAGTGGAGGGCTTCATCTCCCTTCTCTTGCCGCTAGGCTTTGGCTCGCCACACGATCCCGAGCTCCTCCTCACTTCCGCCTCCGACTCGGAAGGGCTACTGGAGCACAGGTTGGACTCGCTTCGAATCAGCTGCGAGGACGTGCTCCTGCTCGCGGTGGACAGGGAGGAGGAGGAGGACGATGGGACGTTGATCGAACGACTTCTGACCTCTAGACGTTGGGCGATGGCCTTCGACTTTGGCAGGCGTGCAGCCGGGGCGGCCTCCTTGGGATCCGAACGAGGGTTGGCTAGTCCCTCCTTCTGGCTACCCGGCAATGGCTCGGCTTTTTTTCCGGCTCTGCCACTCTGCAAAGGCTGTGAGGGTTGCGAGACGACCCTCTTGTTCGTCCCGGTCTTCCCTCTTGGGGCGGCGGCGGGGATGGTTGCGGTGGCCGTCGCTCCTTTGACCACGCCTGCCTCGGCTTCCAGAGATCGAGAACAAGGGACAGGCTTCTTCTTGATCTCCAGAGGCTTCACCTTGGCCTTCTTGGTCTCGATGTCCGCCTCCATCTTCGCCACCGTCTCCGACTGCTTCCTGTTTCCCGAGACGGTTCTGTCTTCCCTCACCCTCTTGGGAACGGAGGCCTTGGCTGATTTGACCACCTTCTCCTCGGTAGACTTCAGCGAGCTCTCCTTGTCCAGGATCTCCAGCCCTTGGGAGAGCAACGGCGCGAGGTATTCAGAGGGGGCGGTCAAGGAAGTGTAGCAGCTGCTGGCCAAGCTCTGGTTTCTCGTCAAGTTGGGCGACTGAGAATCCTCACGCGATGACCTTAGCGTCGTGCCAGAGATGGACGAGTCCGCGGGCGAGACTTTGGCAACCTGGGAATCGGTGACCACTTCGGTGGCAGACGTGATGGCGGTCGAGGCCAGCGAGCTGGTCAGGGACATGGGAGCCGAAGTCAACCCTCTCTTCCTCCCAATCTCTCGCGCAGCCGCTCTGGCATCGGCCTCGGCCTCGGCCCGAGCCCTGGCCGCTTGAATGTTAGCTTGAGCCCTCCTCCTTGCCTTAGCAGTGATCTCGATGCTCCTCTTCCTCCTTCTCCTCTCCTCGGCTTCATCGTCAAAGATAGAGGTCAGAGCGGTGCTCGAGCGAGCCGAGCTCCTCGTCCTCACCGTCGAAGCCAATGTCGGAGCTCTGTGAATGGCGTGGGCAGTGGAGCGGTTCTTGACCCTCGACTTTGCCTTCTTGCCAGCATCGGCCCTTCTCTTCTCGGTAGGGTCGACAAGGCTAAATTGGTCGTCGCTCCTGTAGCTAGGAGGCAAAGTTTGCCCGCTCTTGCTCTTGACCAATGGCTGACCGCCGAATGCGAAGGGACCGCCGTTCTCGGTCTCGGTCTGAGTGTCAATGTCGGATTCATCGGTGGAAGATGGTTGGAGCAGGTTGTGCACATTGTTGTTGAAGAGGGCCTTCTCCTTGCGATCGCAAGTGTGCTCTGGGCGGTGGCGGCGTCTCGGGTTGCCGTCATCCTCGAGCCAGCTCTCCAAGGTCGTGGTAGCTGCGAACTGTGGTCGGATGCTCGGTGCTGGGCTCAGTGTCGGAATCATTGCGAGTTCACCATCGCAAGCTGGCGCTCCCTTGCCCTCGTAGTAAGCTTCCAGGTCGGTTGACGATCCGTGAGAGATGGACGAGACGTACGAAGAGGCTTGGCTTTTCAAACTCGAATTCCGATCCAGCGGGCTGGCGAAGGGATCCGAGACGGGCTCTGCGTCCTTCGAAGCTTGCTGCCACCTGCTCACACTAGCGACGAGACGCTCACGGCTCCCCTGGCTATCCAACGGCGGCAGCTGCAACTGCTTGCCCTTCAGATGAGCAGAAGGAGGCATGGCCATCGTGTAAGAGTCGAGTTTGTCCTTTTCTTCAGCCGTGAGGCCTTTGGCTGGAGAACGAGCTTGGGTGGTGTGCTTTGTGGGTGCGTTGTCATCAGGTTGGACCAGTCCGGAGTTCGCGTTGAAGTTTCCGCCCATCGCAGCTTGCATCTCTAGGGCGTCAAAGTCGATCGCAGTGTGTCTCCTCGCCGTTGGCCATGCGGCGCCGACGCCAGCCAAACCGGGAGTGGAGTCGAGTGTGTTGTCTCCAAATCTCATAGGGCTGCCCATCTTGGGGAACGAGAACGGGCTCAATTCCTCCTCGCTGCTTACATCGCAAGCAAACCGGTTGCCCTTTTTCCCGATCCTCTTGGCCATCGGCAGCTCGTTGTCCTTGCCGCCGATGGTCCCTTCAAAGTCGGAGTCGTCGAGAAGGGAATTCCTCCTCTGGATGTTCAAGTAGCGAGCCTTGGACATGGAGGCAGCCATCCTGAGGCCTGCAGGGAGAATGGAAAGCATGCTTTTGCCAGCGTTTGCTCCAAAGCCGGGCTTGGCTCCTACTGCAAGTAAGCGAGGCAATGGCTGGGCCAGAGGGGTCTCTGCGCCATAGCCAGGTAGTGGACGCACGGTTGGGTAAGGCCCTTTGGTGAACACTTGTCCCTGCACACCAGGGATTGAGCCCCTCCGGTCCTCGGTAGGGATGACAGGTTCGGGGAGGTGAAGCTGGTTGACGATGTGGGGCGGCAAGGGGCTGCTGCTGTTCTGATACCTTTGGACCAGGAGCCTGTCGATGAAGCTCGGCCTTCTGGCAGGAGGTGGCCAGTTGAAACCATCGAGGTCCCTGTCGGCAGCGCTCGGGGAAGCTTTGGCCGCGCCGTAGTCGCCACCGCCGCTGTTGTTGGCAGCACTTGCCTGGGTAGACGGTGCGACATCCTTCTCGTCGGCCTCGTCTCCTCCTCTCTTCGATCCTCCAACGGGTGGATCAAATAGCGTCCACCCTCTTCCGTTCGGGGCTGGTTGAGCCGAGACCTGGTCCTCCAAGTGCAGAACACCCGCACCGCCAGGGGCGGGATCCCTCTTGGGGTTGGGGTCGGCCACCAGAATGGGCATCGGCGTCCTGGGAAGAGATAGGGCGTCCTTCTCGGACAAAGAGATCCTTCCCTTCGGATCGGTGAAGAGATCGTCTTCGTCCCCCCCTCCTCCTGGGCTCCAAGCTCCCTTTGTCAACCTCTTCCGTCTCCCTGCGCTCTTCCTGCACATCCACGCCAAACTCGCCGAGATGGTGGCGAAAAGCACGACCGAACCAATGGCGATTATAAGGATGATAGGCACATTGTGGTGGAGGTCGAGACCGCTGCTGGTCGAGGATGAATGAGACGCCGAGCCAGTGTTTGATGGCGGTTCGGATGAAGTTGAAGAGGAAGCTGTGACCAGGGACATTGAGTCGGAAAGGCTGGTCGTCGCTGTAGCTGTGGCTGTCGTTGTCGTCGTAGCGCCACTAGGTATCGCTGAAGCCGATGGAGCTGACGAAGCCGGGGTACCAGAAGAAAAGGAAGAAGCCACGCCAGTCGATAAGGCTGGTGCAGAAGAAGGGTTTGGCGACGTGAGGGCTGTCGCCGCGAGCGAGGAGTATATGGCGAGGGAGGGTGTATTCCACAACCAGGGAGGAGAAGTCGACGTTTCTGCCCTGACCGTCGGCTGATTGGTCTGGAGGCTCTGAGTGACCCTGGTAGCGGTGTTGACGATCACCACCGAAGACGTTCCGAGCTCAAAGGCAGCAGTCGTTGCAGGAGTCGACATGGCGTCTCTTCGCAAGGCGCCTCGGAAAGCCTCGCTGAGTCGCTCATCATCGTCAGTATCCAGCTCCCTCTCTTTGCCCTTCAGAGATCGGTTCCCGCCAAGAGTCTGTCCGAATGGAGAGACAAAGATCCTGGGACCTCGAGCACCCACCGAATTTGGAGCTGCACCTCCTTCTTTGGCCGGTGAAGACCTGCTGCCCCAGTTCCTCCGACGAGCCAACCCAAGTCCCCTTTTCCCCGGTCTCTCCAACCCTTTCGGTCCACCCCTCCTGGATGGCGAAGTCGGTAACTTCGTGGAGTGAATTGACCTTTCAAAGGTGATCTGCCCGATCTTGCGGCTCTTGGTCCTCCTACTCGCCTCTTTGGAAGGTAAAGTCGAAGTAGAGGCCTCTCCGAGGGCCTGGTTCCCACCGTAGAAGGATTGATCCACCCTGGATTGGACCATTTCCACGCCTTGGCGATTGGAAGGGTGTGTAGTCTTGCTTGAACCTAACGCTGACCGACGATCCGGGGACCTTTTCTGGGTAAAAATCATACAGAAAGAATTAAGATGGGAAAAGAACAAAGGAACCTGATCCAAAGGGATCTCGGTATCGAACGGTTCCGATGACAGGGACCGTCAAGGCCCGCTAAGAATAAAGAGCGGATGAGAGATTTAAAGGGGCGAGCAGGTGGGGAACAGAGAAGCGAGTCTTGCCGTCCTACTGAAGCTAGTTTCGCCCGGTCGATCTCAAGATGAAGCAAAAAGTTGAACAAAAGAGCGTGGAATAAGAAAAGGTCAATACGGTGAAAGGAAAGTGAGGTCCGGCACCTGGCCGTGGTGGTGTAGGTTGGAAAAAAAGGGAAGAAGAAGAGAAAGAAGATAAAGGAGGACGAAGGAGGAGTAGGGAAGGAAGGAGAGAAAGAAGAAGAAACAGCAGGTATCGGTGTTGAAGGAAAGGATCGCGAGAAAGGAGGTCAAGGCATGAGACGGTCAGACGAGGGAGCAAACGAACAAGGAAACAGGGTGGAGCAGAGCCGAGGGGACAGGCAGGGGGCTTGTCGGACCATTTTGGCTTGAAAGCTGCGCAGAATGAACAAGTTCGGCGGTCTGACGGACCTTTGGTCAGTGGACATAACAAACACGGCATGTGCGAGAGAGAGAGAGAGGGATGGAGGGAGGGAGGGAGCGGGGGCAAAACGGGTTCGGTCAGGCTACAACAATACAAAGGGGGGAGGGGCTGGATGGGTGGTACTTTCAAACCTTGTGACAGAGTATACCAAGGCTTACCCGAAGATGGGTCGCAGAGGGCACGATCGCAGAGAGCTGCTGCACACGTTTGGCTGTGTTGGAAGGGTGAGCGAATGCTTCCAAGTTGGGCCCGAGCATTGTCGCTCTTTGTGTGAGGGCTTCCGAGTTGGAAAGAAGAATGATTCAACCGTGGTTGGAGGTAAGAAGTGGATGTTGGGTGTGGCGTTAGGAGCGGGGGATGGCCAAGGATTTCAGGGATGCCTTGAGCCGCAAAATCGGTTGACTCGAAACGGGAGAGGGGTAGGGAAGAGAAGGTGGACGGATTCAAACAACATGCATGGATGAAGGAAGATCTATGCTCCCCCGAGTGGCTCACGGTTGAAGAGATCATGCATACACTCAGGTATCGTCCCATTGATTCATCCTCTTACTGCATGTTTGTAGTGACGACCGCACTGGACTCTATTGAATCTGACACCCTGGCTTCAAGGTCTTGGTTTACGCACAGCACTGTGTCGAAAGGATATCGAGGGAGGGGAGGGAGGAGGAAGTTTTCCGTTATCAAGGAACGGCCAAAAGAAAGAGTCGTCGAGGATGAGTTGGGAGTGGCGTTGAAGAAGAGGGAGAAGGGGAGAGAGAGGCAGGGTGCGATGGTGGAAACCGATGAAGAATCTTCTTTCATTTATTACTGCATTGAACGAGGGGGGAGATGAAGATCAAGACGAGAGCGAAGGTGAACAGAACATGTCTTGGATCGGAAAAGGGATCGTCGGTTGCGCCATGTCAATTTTCCTTGCCTCGCTCTTTTCTCACCCTTCCTTCCCCTCTCCACCGTCTCAGAACGCCGCGCGCGACATGTTCGCTTTCGACACGTCGTCGTCGTCGTCGTCGTCGTCGCTCGACCAAAGCATGCTTGTAATGTGCAGACTGTATGCAGAGTGATTGTTGGTGGGTGTATAGCAAAGTCCATACAGCGAGTATTCTGCCACTAACACAAACCCATCAAGCACACACAGCATGTCCTTCGACTCTGTGGTCTCGACCTCTCCTCTCAAGACTCTGCTCCGTCACAGTTGTCAACGATTCGTCCTTTACTGTGTTGTGCCTGCTACATTTGGTTGCTCACATCCCGCATCCAGCCTTTGATCCCTTGCAACCTTGATTCCGTGCAGGAGGAGGCGGCAGTTCGAAAGGTAGAACAAGGAAGAAATCGAACCTTTTCTCCTCCTTTTCGCCACTCAGTTCGGGGGGTTGGATCGGACAAGTCTTGGCTCGGAATGGCAGAACCTCGAACCTGAACGTACGGTTGGAAAACCCACCTTGTTTCATTCCTTCTCCCTCCCTCTCGACCTCTTCACCATTCCTGAACAGCCATCGTCCTTTGAGTCCGACGAGGACATATGCCCTGTACAGTAGAGCATGTACCTTCCCAATACATATGCTCATCACTGTCAAATGTAGGAGCCCCGCCCGAAGGGAGAGGGGCTTGGACAGCTTTCGCTTTGGTTACATGGTCTCGGGTGTGAGGTGAGAAAGTAGCCTCTCTGCACTTTGACGGTGAGTGGGTCAAAAAAAAAGGAGATTTGACACAAACAGGGAACACGTTTGGCGTTCGCCTTGCTTGAACCTCTTCCTTACCCACCACCGAACGATCGATTGGTGATGGGGAGGGCATGTCATGTTCCTCCTCTTTCTTCGCCGTCTCTTTACACACAGTACTGCAAATCCGACACCAAAGGAAAGGGAGGGAAAGGAATTACGAGAGAGGTCGGATTCGTTTGATTCATACATGCATTCATCCATCATTCGATCGGCCTACCCGGCCGATCCAACGCACCACATTCACACTCATGACTGATTCACAAGATTGACTCCGCTTCCGAAACCCATCATCATCTCTCCTCCCGAGTCGCCACCCATATCATCATCATCACAACCAACCTCCATCTCTCCTTGCCCAGATCGTTGACGGCAAAAAGCACCACACTCTTTCACCACAGTCACTTCACTGCGACCTCGCGGTCCTTCTCCACACCCGACTCTGGCGCACCCTTCCGATCCAAAAATCGAGGTCCACATGGCCTCAACTTCGACGTGGGGTAAGTTGATCGAGACGATTCAATCCCCCCTTGGCTACCCTAATGCTTCCTACCAACCCTCCTTCTTCTCGTCGGACTCCTCCTCTCGTCGTCATCCTGTATGTCTCTTCCATTCGACCTGACATGTCATCCCTGAATCGAACCACTTCTGTAATCCTTCACCTCAGCTCTCATCATACTCGGTCCGATAGCCTTCCAAAAATATCGAGCCTACGTTCAAAGGAGCCGCAACCGCCGGCCAGATGAGCCCGGCGCCAGGCCGGCCAAGATCCGCCCTTTCGAGTCACCTTTCCAAACCTCCATCCTGATTCTCGTGGTATGGACCCTGTTTTACAACCTCGCCAACCTCATCCCTTGCACCTTGGCCATCCGTTGCTCTCTGCCAAGAAAGCTGATCGAACCTTTGCACAGGCTCTGGTCGCGCTCCTCCGTCTCTTCTCACGGGGATGAGTACTACACGTTCACCGTCAGCGGAGGCTACCCATCCGACCTCTTCCTCAACCTCGGCAAGCCCATCAATATCTCGACCGGACTGCTCAAGGGCCTTCTCACCACCGCCTCGAGCCTCTCGGCGTTGGGCTGGGCCGGCACCGAGTCCGAGCTCCAGATCCTGCTCGGAAAGCTCTCCAGCTACGAAGGGAGAAAACTCTACCTACTCCTCGGCTCGGAAGCACTGGTCGGTTGCACGTTTTGCTCGGATCCAAGGGACTACTTCTACTACGCCCTCGCCAGCTTGCTCCTGAGGTACTCTGGCATGATGCTCGTCTTGGGCTACGTGACCACCGGGCCGACCGACTCGATCGCGCTCGGAGTCAACAGGCTCGCCAGGTTGGCGAGGTTCCTGAGCCCAACAACCTCGGCGGTCGCCGAAAAGGCGGCTCGTTCCCCCTTTTCCACCGAGCCTGACCGGAGCGCGTGGAGGAACATTTCGGTGGCCACCTTGACGGCCATGCTGCTGGCCGAAGGTCTGATCATGTCAGAGCTAGGAGAGGTGGTGGTTGGGCAAGGAAGGTGGAACCATGTACGTTGAGCCACGCTCCCCTCCGAAAGTAGTGTAGAACCAAAGTGAGCGGGGGGAAGGGGAGAGAGAGAGAGAGAGAGAGCGAGAGTGAAGAGGGAGACCCCTGTAAGCTGGCGCTTGACTGACATTCACATTGTTCCTTCCCTTTTCTTTCCCTTCCCTGTACCCATCATCGTGGTACAAAACTCGCGCTGGCGCTCCACCTGGCTTTTGACCACCCTCAGTGGCACGCCAACCTCCACCTGGTCAGACACACGGCGTTCAGCATCCTGTGCCTGCTGGTGTACCTCTTGCCGAGCTACCCCAGACCGAGGGCGTTCCACCGTGCCGTGTTGAAGCTACGAGAGATGAACTCGGAGATGGACAAGATGAGCGCACACCTGGACGCCGCCAGCATCCACAGGGAGATCGTTTGGGGGGACTCGGGTCTGAGGCGTAAAGTTTCGGAATGGTGGGAGGACGAGGAAAGGGTCGAGGAGAGGGAGGTAGAGAGCGTCGGCCGCCGTGGTCTGCCTGACGAAAAGATCAAGGAGCTGGCGGCCAAGCAGAAGATCGACCTGGGCAAGCTCTCCGAGGACTGCAGGAAGGCCGGCGAGATGGTCTGGGGAGAGGGGGAGACGATCAACGCAGAGATTCTCACAAGGAAGAGGCGAATGATGGAGGAGCTTGTCAACGCCTCATCCTCGGGTGCGCGGGGTAGCAGTCAACAGGAGCACGCAAGCACACCCGCTGAATCCTAAAAGGTGTCGGAAAGGCCAGAAGCGACCGCTATCTCGCCTTGGGACCCCTCACGACAAGGTTTCCCTTTTGGAAGGGAGGGAGAAGAAGAGAAAAGAGTGACGATTGAAAATGAAAAGCAGAAATCATAAAAGAAACCCAGAAAGATCGTCTCCGAGTCCGGTCGCGATCTCGTTCGCCCCTTTGCCCAAATGCATCCCCTTCTCCTCCAAAGCCTTTGCCTACGACTGAAGAGCCGACTCGGGCCCCTCCTTCCCGTCGGTGTCTGGATGGATCGGCAAGCCTTGAGGCTAGCATTCAAGATCCAGTAGCGATCCCGTCACTTTCTCCACGCATCGTCTCGCACTGGGCGCGCGCATTCACGATCCCATGGTACCGTCTTCAGCCCCAAGACGTAACCTCCTCTTTTCCTTTTGCTATTTCGCTTTCTTCCTCTCTCAAACAGGCAAAGGGGTTGGGGGGGGGGGGAGTGATCGAGTCTCCAAGGTTGCGATTTCCTTAGCCCGCTTGCCAAGCCCCCCTAGGGAGGGAAGCCCCTTGAGACGATATTCCGAGACTAAGGGGGAAAAACAACACGGACAAAGCTCGCATAAAATGTGGGGGGCACAGTCACCATCCCCTCTTCTCTCCAACGTGATCAACACCGACCACCACTGTCCTCCTATGACAAGACGGACTCTGAACCGTCGAGTGAAAGCAAGTGAGGCGAGGGGCGAGGCGAGAGAGGTTCGAACGACGTTAATGGATTTGGCGGGTGAAGGTGAGAAAAAGAAGGGGGTGAAAAAAAAAGGAAAAAAAAAAAAAAGAGAAGTTGGTTTCCAACAAAGTGGAGAACGTTCCCGTTCCAACAGCTTGCACTTGCACGGACGCACAAATCCCATGGAGAACGTAGTATGGAGTTAGCGCATACAGTAGGTACTCCTATCTGAGAAAAAAAAAAAGAAGAAAGTGGAGCACACGTGCGAGGTAGGTTTCGCGGTCTCTTTTTCACGCTTTCCCACTTTTTGTGGCACGGGCCAATCCTTCTCTCCCCCACCCACCAACCCACCTTTTCCACAGGGGGATATCGGTCAACCTGATCCTCATCCGCGTGTAGTTGCAAAGTGAATCATGGGTAGGTCCATCCGGCAGCTTACACAAAGGTGCGGGGGATCCTAGCATGAATGAAGGAGTAAGCCTAGTAAGTTACCGTGATCCGAACTCGGGTCTCGTTCCACTTTCAGGTTGATTCTGCTTTTGGCGGAGGGAGAGAGGGAGGGAAGTGTTCTTTTCCAAGCAAAAAGGCTGTTCCCTTCTACCATTCATACAGTACATTTCTTGCACCCTCGGTCCCCACGTTGACAGAGGGAATGATGATGTTGAGCTCTGGTGGATCCTTACAGAGTGACCAACTGTGAATGTGTTCAAAGTAGTATGTGGGTGCGCTGGCGCATTCGCCACCTGTTGCTTGGTGGGACTCCTAATTACGAAGCTTGGCAACGCCGTCGTTCGCTCACACTGCCACAGACTCGCCCTTTCGCCAGTGATCCTTCACCCGCCCTTGATACCTCATCCTCCTCATCGCCATGCATCATCGAAAGGGATCGATCAGGAGAAGACGGGGGGAGGGAGTGGGGGAGGGAGGGAGAGAGAAGGAGGGGAATGGAAAGTGGAATGGGAATTTCAACAAATCTCAAACTGTGGTTGCGGATGGACCCCCCCCCCCCCCCCCCTCGTCCTCCATATAGCCGGGGCTTGGATCCATGGAGCGAGCGCGGAAGGAAGGGGGAATTTTTGAATTCTCGAGGTTGCGCTCACGACTTTCAACCGATTGACTGGGGTGTGGATGAAGAGGCGAGCGAGCCACCGTTGGACCTCTTGACCACTCTCTTCACCCCTCTTCCCTCTCCGAATCGAAAATGGATGAAACAACGCCTAGCCCGTGCTCGCTTTGGCTAGCACAAGTCGAGCGCCATGGAAGAAAGGGAACGGAGGATCCTCTCCTCCCTCTCCCTCTCCCTCCCTCTCCCTCTCTCTCTCTCCCTCTCTTCCACACTCACACTACTGATACCCAAACTCACTCTCGTGACTCGCATTCGCATTCAGATCACTACTACTCATATTCACATTCTCAACTCTCACTCGCTCCTCGATTACCACTTGCGACTCCTCGCGACGGGTCGAAGTGATAGGTGATAGTCGAGCACGGATACGAACCTGAATTGACGTTCATGGCAGTCCAGTACAACATACGCACCTGCATTCACGTTTCCCCTCCGAATGGAGCGAATCACTTACCTAGATTAGAATCAGAGTGACGAATCACCAGTCATGAGTTAGGAGTATGAGTGTGCACTCTGGTTGCCTTTCCATCTCAACTCTCCACAAGTTGCTATTCGTTTCCAGTTTGGTAGTCGTGATTCGTACTGTGATCATCCCATCCAGCTTATGTGATTTGATTATTGCCATTCATAGATCATCCACACCCTCCCCCTCTCCCCGCTTCCCCTCACTCTACCTTGCCAAGCAGGGCCCCTCCCCCCTCGACCATCACTTTCCAGGGCGAAACATCCAGCTTGGCCTATTCCTCCTCCTCCTCCTCCTCCTCCTCCTCCTCCTCCTCACCATCATCACATTCCAACTTCATTGTCGTCGTCGTCGTTCTCACCGTCGCCATCGTCACCCTCCACCCTCCACCCCTTCCTCCTTGCCCAACCTATCCTCCAACAACCCTTCCCCCCCACTCATCCAAACCGAATCCATACCTCCCTCCCTCCTTCCCTCCATCCGCCCATCCCCCTATCCATCCTCTCCTCCCACCCTTCAAATCCTTCCAATACACACACGCACCACACACACACACACACACACTCTCTCTCTCTCTCTCTCTCTCTCTCCTCCCCTTTTCCCATCCCTTCTCGCTCCTCCGCTCAAAGGTTGCATCACCCCTCACATTTGAGCAATCTCACTCACGTCCTCTTCTTCCGCCAGCTGTTGATACCACGCACAGTTCCCGGATCAAGATCCACCGCTAGCCTGAGTTTGGCTTGCTCCTCTCTCTCTCTCTCTCTCTCTCTCTCTCTCTCTCTCTCTCTCTCTCTCTCTCTCTCTTCCTCCTCTGTTCGAGCCCCATTCATCAAGAATCTAAAGGCCTCTCCGGATCTGGTCCGCATCTTTCGCAAACTTTTTTTTTTCTTATCCTTTATCTACGTCAGTTCGCCTTCCCCTTCCCAGGGCTCCTCGTTTTGACCTCACCCCGCTTTTGTCCATTCCAGCCTCTTTGGACCCCTCTGAGCAACATCTCGGCTTGTGGACACTGTTTCCAGGGCCCTTGGAAGACCCACCCCCATCAGCAATCCTCGACAGGGCATCACGATAAGCCGTTTTCGTGCGGCTATCCCACCTTCGCAAGCCTTTCTCCAACCCCCAAATACACCCCTCCGCCCATCTCGCGCGTCCGAGTCCTCCTTGGCGACTAGATCCTTTCGACGCCGCCCTTCGGTCCCTCGCACCGCTCGTCCACCCTACAGACAAGACTGGAGATTTTCTGCAAGCATTTATTTCGCACAACGCAACTGCGCCGCTGCCCAAAGGAGCTACTCATCTCAACCTCGCCCGTTTGTCCCTCTCGACGCACGACACACCCTCCTCCATCTTCTCTTTGTCAATGTCTTCTCAGACGCATTCTCCAGTTCTGGGCGCAAAGGATGAGGGTGCTGACGTGCCAAAGCAGGCCTTTTCCGCGGATCAGGCCACTGCAGAGGAGATCGCCGCCCCTCCGGAGACCGTTAACATGACTGAAGAGGAGGAGATGGGCGCTGCCACCGACAAGGACCAGAGCGAGTCGGGAAAGCTGCGGACGCTCCTTGGCATCCTCAAGAGGATGGTCGGAGTCAAGGACATGGCCGCCATGTGAGTTCGGTAGAGGGGAATGGCGATTGCCAGGATGAGCGCAGGCTGCCAAGATGAAAAGTCCGGGAGAAGGAGCAGTTAGCCGCTTTCCTACCCAGATGGATCTCCTCCCTTTCCCTCTCTTCACCAACAAGGTTTCCTTTTCCATCCTTGCCTTTCCGAGACCCGCTTTCACTGACCCTACTCTCCACGCCTCTGGTCATGCTGCCCCCGCACAACCGAACACTGCAGCCGATTGTCGCTGCCTGCCAACCTTCTAGAACCGGTCGTGAGTGTCTGATGCCAAAGCTTGGCTAGTCAAGCCTAGGAATCGCTCACTGAATCTCGTTCACCCTTCCCTCCCTGTTCTGGCACGGTCTCGCCACAGCCAAACCTTGAATACTGGAACTACCTCGGTGAGCCTCCTGCGCCTCCTGCCGAGCTGTTCAGACCTTTGCGCTGTGAGCTTTGAGCTAAGATATGCTCTTCCTTCCTTCCTCCCGAACGATTCACCTCCTTTTGTGATCTGACTTTCAAACCCTTTTTCAGACCGAGGCGACCTTTTCACCAAGTGAGTGGGCAAAATCTTTGTCCGCATAGGTTCATGAGAGATTCACCCAAACGGGGAGACGCTCATCGCGCGAGCCAGAGATTTGGCACGGAATTGCCTTTCTTGTCCCTCTTTCTCACACTTTCACTCACTCTCTCTCTCCCTCCCTCCCTCCCTCCCTCTCTCTCTCTTCTCCCCCCTCCTTTCCTCGGACATCCTCTCAGTGTCGCGGATCTTGACGACCCGCTTGATCGAATGCTCGCCACCCTCCGTTTCACCTTCACGAAGGAGATCAAGTACATCAAGGGAAAGGTTTGCAAACCCTACAATTCGATCCTTGTGAGTCACAAGGTCGCCTCCCACCTTTCCGCACGAAGTGGGATTGAGGGCGAAACTAGCCGTCTGACGCCGTTTCTCCTTTTTTTCGTTTCCACTCGAAAAATGAAAACAAAAAATGACATCGCAGGGCGAACATTTCCGATGCCATTGGGATGTCGATCCCCTCGAGATATCGGAAGATGGAAACCTGATCCCGGTGCAGGCGGTTTGCGGAAACCCGACTCCGCTCCCTCTCGCGAGCTCTTCCCTTTCCAGAGTGACGTCTTCAAAGAAGGAAAAGAAGAAGGAGCGCAAGGAGAATGCGTCGGAGGACAAGTCTAGACCGGCCTCGATCAAAGGCATCAGCAGCGAGAGTGGCGCCACGGGCAAAAAGGGCATCTCCAAGCTTTTGGGCTCGAGGAAAAACAAGTCGAAGGAGTTTCAGAGCAACGGTAGCGTCGAGGCAACCAGTCCTCTCAGCATTGCGACCCAGCCTTCCACGGACGACGACGCGATCTCGATCAAGACGATCCCTGGTGAGTCGGGCGCCAAAGCGCCCCCAGGTCGGCGGCGGATCTGCTTCCTGACGGAGCAGGTGAGCCACCACCCCCCGATCTCTTCATTCTTCGCCGAGGCGAAGGAGGCCGGCGTTCAGCTGTACGGCGTCGACCAGCTCGGAGCCAAGTTCACTGGAACGAACGTCAAGGTCTTCCCCGGAGATCAGAACAAGGGCATCTTCCTACGCCTGACGGAAAAGGCCAGGTGTGGAGCGGCTGGTGAGGAGTACCAGATCACCCATCCGACCGCCACCATCAACGGCATCTTCAGGGGCAACCTCTGGGTGGCGATCTGTGACCAACTCTACATCACCTGCCGAGGTGGGGTGAGGGAGGGGGAGGCCGCCGGCGGCGAGGACGGCACCGGCAAGGGGTCGAGGCTGAGGACGATCGTCGAATACAAGGATGAGAGCTGGGTGATGAAAGCCAAGTACGCGCTCGAGGGCTGCATCTACGAGTACGACCCTGCTCAGGATGACGCCGAGGAGTACTCGAGGATTAAGCAGGTACCCCCGGAAAAGGTCGTCGCCACCTTTGAGGGGTGCTGGCGCGGCAAGATCTTTTACAAGAGAAAGGGGGACAAGGTGAGAACTTTCTTCTCCTTTTCGTGCTATCTTCTCCCTCTCCCCCCCCCCCCCCCCCCAACGTCGCACCCCCTTTCCCATTTCGGTTTTTCCTCCTTCTTTTTTCCTTTCCCCAACATCTCGTCATCTCTCCAAGCCCGCCATTTTCCTTGCTTGGCTAGTCAAGGAGCTCAGACAACACCTTCCTCTTCTCACGACCCGCCTAACGACGCAGGAGCCGCGGCTGCTGATCAACCTGGAAGACTTGGGTCAGATTGCCAAGGCGGTAAGGCCGCTCGAGTCGCAAGATGCGATGGAGTCGAGGAGGATCTGGGAGCCCGTCACGAAGGCGATCCACTCGAAAGAGTTCAGCGAGGCGACGAAATTCAAGCAGAAGATCGAGCAGAAGCAAAGGGATGCCGCCGCGGAGAGAAAGAAGAAGGGAGAGGAGTGAGTCCCCCCGGTCCCCTTTCGAGCCCCAGTGGCCGCGTTTGATCTGTGAGGCTGACCGACTCTTTTTGCGCGCATGCCCCCTCCTCCTCACCAGGTTTGTCCCTACTTTCTTCGACGCCGACATCTCGGACGGAAGGCCCAAACTGACCGCGGCAGGTAGGGAGGCGCTGGACGGTGAGGAGAAGCTGGTGGGCTACACGCCGACGGACGCAGCCGCAGCGGTCGGGGAATTTTCGGATGGAGAGGAGGAGGAGGACGACGACGACTTTGAGGACGCCCAGGGATGAGAAATCTGTCTCTTCCTCAGCAGGGAAGAAGACAATTTCTAGCTACAAAAAACAACCCTAGTCATTCTCTCTCTCTCTCTCTCTCTCGCTCTCTCTTCTTCCTCTCTCTCTCACACGCACAAACACATTCATCCCTTGGAACTCTGCTCCCTCTCTCCCATTCCGACCTGTCCCAAGGAGGCTCATAAACAAAGATAAAAATAAACATTGAACTCTTCCCGTTCCACTCCTTCCTCTCCACCTCGCTCCCCCGCGTGTGTCTGACGACTTTTTTTCAACAGGGCTTCCTCCCACCAACTCCCCCTCGCACAAACGAAAAAAACGAACCTACCTTTAGAGACAGAAGAATACCAGGTATGATTGACATCGAACGCAACCTGGACCCCACTTGTGCCAACTTCGTTCCGTTCCGCGATGGGAGGGGGGTTCTTTTCTTATGGTCACATGTGTATGTTGATCGATTGATGTTCTATCCAAGAGTCGAGCGTGGGGTGGAGGGGGGAAATGAAAGTGTCTGCCACGTGACGTTGGGGGGGGGCTTTTTTTTTTTGTGAAGGGGGGAAGAAGGAAAATCAAGTGTGGAGGGTTTTTGCCGTTCCGCTTCACTGAACGCAACTGGACAACCTGATGGATCACACTCCCACAAAAGCATTTCCCTACTCCTCATTTGGGTCCCACCGCCAGCAAAGGAAAGAGCCACCTGGAGCCACTCGATCCTGGGCTTGCTTCCCTGCTTCTTACCTTCCCATTGACCTACACTCTTGGTTGTTTGGAGGTGAAGGAATGGAATGGAGTTGT
>KZ820169.1:0-17469 GCA_003144235.1 Violaceomyces palustris | reverse complement strand
CCCCCCCCCCCCCCCCCCCCCCCCCCCCCCCCCCCCCCCCCCGCTACTCCAACACCACTTCTCGGTCCCGATGAGAACGGATCACGTTTCTCTGGGGCCACTTTCAACAACCATCCCGGATTATTTTGGAATGGCTGTGGCGAGGGAAGATGAAAGAGGAAGGTACAAGAACAAGAACGAGAACAAAAATGCAATTCGACGACGTGGGTGAGTGGGTATAAGAAGGGGGGATGATGGGAAATGGAATTTTTTTTACACAGTGGAGGGAGAACAAAGTTTGATCTGTCTGACTGCCTTTTTTTCATTAGTGTTTCTTCTCCCTTCCCTTTTGCGTGCTGATGATGAAAGAGGAGAGCAGTTTGGGTTGGGAAGAGAGAAAGAGGGAGGTTGCTTCCCATAGCTGGGCGGTGTATGCCATCTGGACTCAAGTCATTCCTCCTCCTCCTCCTCCTCCTCCTCCTCCCCTTCCGCGCCGTCATGGTCCTGGTAATCGGCATCCTCGGTCAGTCCTCCACCTTTGCCTTTGTGACCCTTCCATTTCATCCACTTTCGGTCGAGCTTGGAGCACGCCTCGCTGGAGACTTGCCAAATCTTTCCTTTCTTCAACGTGTAGACGATGTCGAATCTGTCGTCTGGGTACTCTGTTTGGGTTGGGGGGTTGAGCGAGGGGGAGAAAGGATGGGGGGAGGGCGAGGTTAGGTTGGACAGATGAGAGGGGGGAGGCGAGGAGCGGGCTTGGGACTTACCGACACCTTTGACACCAAGAGCTTTGGCGACGTCGGTCAGGGCGGCATGTTCCCAGCAGATGAGGACGTTTTTGCCCTTGGCGAGCTGCTGGGTGACGGTGGTGGCGACGCACTTGGGGTCGTCCCTGTCGCAGTGGTGGTCGATGTCGATGCCAAGCTTTTTGGCGAGCGGCTTGACGGTGAGGTAAGGCCTGGCCCTCCTGCCGTTGGAGAGGTAGTCCTGGGAGAGGATGTAGTCGACCTTTTTCTTACCCGTGGAGAAGGTCTTCTTGATGCACTGCGCCCTCTTGAGACCCTTGGTGGAAAGGCCAGGCTTTTGGTGACCCACCTTTTCACCGTGCCTGATGAGGAAGACGCTTGGGTTGGGGTTGAACCTGAGGTCGGATTCGGTTTGGAGGGTTTGGTGTTGGAGGAGGAGGGGCCTCTGGTCGGCGTTTTGTTGTGGTTGTTGTTGATGGTCTGGGTGCTGATGTTGGAGGAAGGGGAGCTGGGGGGAAAGGGCGAGGGCGTGACACTGGGCGTTGTTGTGAGCCAGTGCGAGCGAAAGGATCAAGAACAGCGAAAGGGCGACGAGGAGGATGGAGCTCGGGCTGGTGAGGATCGCGGCGGCATGGTTGGATGTCTTCCTTCCGAACCTGCGCTGATGTTTTGAGTGGGATGAGGAGGAGGAGGAGGAGGAGGAGGAGGAGGAGGATGCATGGTGAGCCGAAGTGGAGGTTTTGGCGCCAGGTTGGGGGGGTATCCTAGGGATCATGAGAGATGCCTCGTATTGCTTCTTCTTCTCTTCCGAACCCCCTTTCTTTCCTTTTTCTTCTTCCTTTGGACTTCCCTTTGGGCCCACTTGATAGAGATGGATCGAGAGATGAGATTCAACGATGATGAAGATGGTGGTGGTGCGATGGATAATTGACTGGGAGTAGGGAAGGGGGAGGGGGAGGTAGCGGAAAGGGGGGGTTAAGGTCCCCTTTTTCTTTTTCTTTCTTTCTTTTCTTTTCTTTTTTTTTTTTTCCCAAGATGAAAAAGGAAAAGAAAGAGAGAGAAAGGAAAACACCTCTCTGGCAGGTGGTCAAGGGTTTACACTTATTTCAAATAGGACTTGAAGATTAATTCGCTTGGTTGGGCACGCAGGCGATAAGAACACAGCGTTACAAAGGAGACGCGCGAGATGGGTGACGCACTGACGGATCGAATTCGGATCCTGATCTCACTTCGGATTTCATATTGGATCTCACCTTTTATTTCGAACGAAAGGAGCGAGCGTGACAAGGGAGGAAGGTGGAGCTCACTAAAAATTTAGGGTCACAACAGCGTCAGGTTCATCTCTCCGAGGTTTTCCTCATCCGACAACCAAAGGAGCACGCACGTTCCACACAGACCACGCACACGCCACGCGTCCCATTCGTGAACAATAATTATGAATGCTCGAAACGTAGCCAACCAGGGGGGAAGGAGGAGGAGGAGGAGGAGGAGGAGGAGGAGGAGGAGGAGAACAAACCATGACTGTGACAAGGACAACCACCTACTCTATCTCTGATGACTTGCATCTCCAACACTTGGTTCGGGTCGGAGGGAATAAGGAGAGGTGGATGCTTCTACTTCAACATCACCTGCTGCTACTGCTCTCTCACCCAAACACCATCTTGTTCTTCTCTTCCTTTGCCAGACCGAGCGAATCACCAACGATCCATCAACATCACAATCACAAATTCCGACTTCTTTCAACCACAACAAGCCTTTCCAGCCAAGAGTCCTAGCGTAGCACCAACCGAGTCGTGTGATAAACCAAACCACAAAGGTACACACAACACACACTCTTCCATCCCCAACCTGCCACGTTCCACTGAACTCCGTTACCATCCCCCTCATCTCCCTCCCTCTCACCACCGATCCGTCTATTCATCCACCTTCCTCCCTCTCTCCCTCTCTCCCTCTCTCTCTCTCTCTCTGTGACTTGAATCGGTTCCCACAACAACAGAAAAAAAAAGAACGACCCTCATCTTCCGCATCCCCAACCTTATCGCATTCCCCCACCCTCCCCCCTTCCCGCATCCCAGCCATGGCCCTACCCAATCTGCGCAGGATCTTCAGGTGAGTTTCGTCCCACCAAGCCACTTGCCCCATCGTCAGCCACAAGGCCCACCACCCTCCATCAAACCTTGCCCCCTACTCTTCTCCCTTTACCCTTCACCAGCTCCTCAAGGACCGACGATCAAGAGAGGGCAGTCTCCAGGAGGGCCTTCTTCAGGTTCTGCACCTTCCTCACCTCCTTCGTCCTCATCGCCCTTCTCTCCAGCCCAAAGAGGAGGCGATCGATAGGGTTTTGAATCCAAACGCCACCGCCACCAAGCGCCTCAGCCATCCCCGACAGCCACTCCAAACACACCAAGTCAAAACCTCACGGCACCGCACAAAATTCCGTTCGCTTTCGTGACCCACCCAACTACCAAACAGACTCACAGCCAGCCCAGCCGCCTCCCTCACTTGATCCGAGCATCCTTTCCCGCCCTCTCCCTCTCAACTCGTAACGCACTGACGGTAGATTGCATGCATATGGATTGGGACCTTGCTCCTTTTTTTGGACCCTTTTCTTTTTCCTTCTTTCTCGGTCGGTCTTCTTACGCCAACCCTCCACCCAGAACATCTCCACTCCCTTTCCAACCTCCACCTTTCCCGATCGCTTTCCCCCACCCCTTCCCACATGCCCAAGACCTCTCATCCCTCAAGGGATTGGAAGCAAACGGTTCAATCCTTGGGTGAGGTAGGAATAAGGAGAGCAAGGAAATTCGGCCGATTACCTGAAAAAGCCCAACCTACTCTTACTGCCGTTGTTACTACTCGGGTTGGGGCTGGAGGGCTTCTGCTTGACCACGTGGCCAGCCGCCTCACCCGTCTCCATAGACGGCTTGGGTGACGTCGATGAGGGTGTCGAGGGTGCAGTCCTGAGATTGATGCTGCTCGCATTGCTGCTCGGAGCGATGCTGCTGCTCTTGTCACCACCCGCTTGTTCTGCCTCCGAAAGGAGAAACTCGACAAAGAGGTTGGAGAACGACTGTCGGTCGGAGGACGGTTGGATGCCAATCGGGACCAGTATAAAAATAAAAATAAAAATAAAAAAGGAAGAAAAGAAAAAAATGGACGAAGGATCAGAACACTATACCGTCTACCGTGCGCGTTCGTGTGTCGTGTGGGGGTCTTGCTTGTTAGGATCGGATACAATCAAAGGACATGGGAACCGAGACTCACCTCATCACCACCGACGTTACTCCTCCCCTTTCCCTTGGCCGAATCCCTACCTCCCAAGCTGTTCCTACCCGGACTCTCGAGGCCAAGGCCTATTCCTACCCTTTTCGTGGGACCGGAGCCGCCGATCGATGATCCGCCTTGGAGGTTCGAACCACCGCTGCTTCCAGCCTTTTGCAAACCCGCGGTCTCCCTCTCCTCATCGTTCCACTGAAGTACTGAGGCTATCAGAGATAGCATCTCAAATCTCTTGGCGTCAGCTCTCGGTGTCGTCAGGAATTGGAGCAAGAGATTTGTGACGAGTCGACTTTTTTGTGTATGCGTGTATGCGTGTGTTTCATGGTTTGATCAGAGCAAGGATCGGAAAGGTGTGGTCCCTTCAGTAAGGGTCCTGAGACCAACCGAGATCTCGAGGAAAAGGTTCACGTCCTTTCTAGGGGTGTGTGGGGGGTGTTCCGAAAATGTAGCTCACCGATCCACGTTAGATTCCGAAGTGTCGTTCCTCAACCTCCTCAGCGCCTCGGTGAGGTGCTCGTTGAGAATGACGGCCTCGTGCCGTAGCTTGCCTATCAGTAAGCCCTTTTCCTTCACCTCCCTCTCCAGCGACTGGCACTTTGACGCTGCCCCTTGGAATTCCTCCAATTTGGTCTTTGAGTGATAAGGAAGGAGAGTTGGTGGGGGAGGAGATCGTTTGATTGAGCAGCAGTTCTATCCAATGTGTGCTCTTTTTTTTTTTTTTCTTTCTGGGGGAAGAATGGGGCAGTGATCTGGGAACCACAGGTGAAGGGGAGCATGGGTGACTCACTTCGGCCTCTTGAGCTCTCTTGCTGAACTCTTTCAAGCTCTTCTCGGCCTCTTGGAGCCTCTCCTGGTGGTCTCCGAGGGCCCTCTTGAGCTCGGACTCCTGGGTGGTCTGGAACTCCTCTAGGACCATCTGGAGTCCCCTGGCGCTCTCAGCCTCCCTCTCGGCCCTTTCTCTCATGGCCCTCTCTCTGACCTCGGCCTGTTCCCTTAGGCCGACCTGGTCGGTGATCTGGGATTCCAACTCCTCCCTCCTCGACCTCTCCTCCAGGAATGCTGTCTCCCACTCTGAAGATTGGATCCTCAAGTGTTCGATCGTCTCCTGAAGCTGCCTCTGCCTTTCCATGCCCTCAGACCTGGCCATGTTGTTGTTGCCGTTGATGGTGATGGTGCCACTCGTCGGGTCCGAAGGAGGAGGGTGGGCGGAGCTCGAGGCGACGCTGCTCCGAAGTTGATCCAGCTCCTTGGTCAACCTCTCGGTCTCAGAGTGAGACGAGACCAGCTCGTCCTTCAGCAGCTTGACCGATTCGCTCATCTTGTCAAACTTCTGGTTCAGCGTCTCTATCTGCTGCTCCCTCCTGTCCAGTTCCTCCTACAAGGTAGACAATCGATGCATCCCACACATGAAAGGAAAGTATCGAAAAGGGAAGATTTTTGGAAGGAATTGAGTTGGGACGAGTTCAGACTTTCAGTTGGGGGAGAAATCCTTCTCCGACCTTTGCCAAGTCGGCATCTCGAGTGAGAGTACTGCTTGTTCCAGGATTATTTCGCGGTTTGGGGAATGAAAGAGCGGCAGGGATACGAAACTCACAGCATCTTGCCTCAACCTGTCGCCCAAGGTGCTTCTCATGGTGGTGAGCTTGGACAAGAGGTTCCTGTACTGGTTTTCGAAGCCATCCCTCTGATCCCTGCAATGGACTAGAGCCCTCCTCAGCTGATCCGCATCCAGCGACTCCACGGGTCCCTCGAGGAGCAGTTGGCCATCCTCATCTTGATCCTGATCTTGATTCAACACTCCTCCTCCTTTCGAACCTTGAGACTTTTCACCGTTCGTGTGAGGAAGACCCCCCCGACCCCCGTGATCCGTCGTTGCCGCCGTACTTGAGTTGGACGATCGGGATGGGTCCGACATTCGTCCCTTTTTTATTGTTATTAGTACTTGCTTCCTTCGCAGGTGTACCCTTTTATCTCTCTCTTCACTCTCCTTCTTCTCTCTCCGGGGGGGAAGAAGGGAGGGGGGTATGCCTCAAACTTTTGAAATGCAGTGTAGCTTGTTCCTGTTTCCAAAAAAAATTATAAAAAAATTGGGAGAAGAGAGAGAAAGACCCAAACCACCGTAGGCAAGCGAATCCCTTTCCCCCGGGTCCGATCCCCCCTTCCTTTAAGCCCCTTCTACGCTTCTTGAAGATGGGTTTTGGATGTAGATTGTGTCCTCACGCGTGTGGCTGGGTCCGGAGAGAATGGGTGGTTGGCGAGACCCCAAGTGCAAAGAGTAGGGAGAAGGAGTCGGAAGTTGGAGTTGTGTTGGGTTGGGTTGGAAAAGCGGATTAATGAGGAAGATGGCGATGCTGTTGGTGTTGATGGTGTGCTACGAGCAAAAACAACCTTTTGGCACCACAAGCATCATCAACAACCAACCTGCAAACCACCCCACGTCTGGCCTGAGGATGGATCATCCGAAAAAGAAAAAGAGTTGTGAATCTCATCGGCAATTTTTCAGTACGTGGTTCGTGCGCGCCCTTCACAGTCGAGTCCCAACCCTCTTCCACTCTCCCTTCCAACCATCTCTCCCTCTCACTCTCTCTTTCGCTCCCTCTCATACACACAATCAGAGAAGACTCAAGAGTCAGAACCAACCGTACAGACAGAAGGCGAAGAGGAGATCGGAATCTCGTTTCCTCAACTCGAGGCGAGGCAAGTGTAGCTTGGGTCGAGGTACGGCAGCAAAAGCTTGACTCCGCTGCTGTGCTGGTGATTGCTTATGTGTTCTGGCCAAGCCACCCAATCTTGAGACGACGCATACAGTCAAGTCTTCTCCGCCTGATCTTCATACCCTATTCCGAACCCTAGAGGGAAGGAGACGGAAGGAAAGAGTGGAGAGCTGGTTCCCATTCCTCCTACGTCCAAGGCCAACATTCCACCTACACCTCCTTCGTTCAACAATTTGCCATCCTCCCTTCTTCTTCCACCACCTTCCCTATTCATACCTGTCAATCCCCCTTTCCCATCCAACCTATCCTTACCCGAACCCCCTCTCGGCGATCGCCCTCGATTGGGGGAATGTCAGCAACGCATTCGCCAGCACCCAACAGGAAGAGGACGTTTGATCACTTCAGCAACGCTACAAACCGTCCCATCACCCCATCCCAATACAACCATTCCACCCCGGCAAGTCTCGCCTCCCCCACACCTTACAACTCATATTCTCCCGCTCCCTTCGCCCCTCCTGCCTCCAACTTTACCACCCCTACTCTTCTCCGAAACCTTCACGGCCATCACCCGAACCAGAGCTTGACCGCTGCCCAGTCCCCAGCTGGCAACCTTCTCTACGGATCACATTCTCCTGCTTTCATTCCATCCCAGGCTCCGCCGCCCACCATCCCGCTCAACAGCGGCCCCCATACACTCTTTCAACCTCAACTGCAGCAGCAGCAAAAACAGGCGAGCCTCCCTCCGGACCAGGCTCTCATCGCAACCATCGACTCTTTGGTCGCCGACATCCTACCCATAGTCGAACAAGCCGGTGAAAACTTCTACGATGCCATGTGAGTCGCAACTGACAATGGCGAATGCATGCGCGAGATCTTCTCCTGATCTCAATCGCTTTGATCTTCTGCATCCCTCCACCTCATCAATCGACTCAGTGACTTGGCCCTCGCAACTTCCACAGACGCAAGAAAAGTTCAAGGTGTGCTCTCATGACTTGTCCCAAAAGACGTCGATAATGATCCCGATCACTGCAGTGATTTCCTCGCGATCTACTTCGAGCGTGAAGAGCTTTTTTAACCCGATGACCATCTTCTCTCCCCCGCCCACGCTCACCACAGCGCTTCACGACCAATTCCTGCTTGCACTAGACGGTCTTCTGTCCTATCTCAGAACAAAGGGGATAGGTAGCTTTCCGTTGATTGAAGTGCCCACCAAAAAGCCTGAAAACGTTGCGGACGAGGCCGGTCCGGAAGTGACGGCAGAGAAGAGGCCCGAAACCAACCAAGTCGAGCATTCTAAAGTTGCGACGACGATAGCGGAAGAGACAGCCAGGCTGAGATCGCTTGCAAACGAGATGTACGAGAGGAGGGCCAGGCTGCGAGAAGGCGCAGGCATTGTAGGCGGCATTCTCGAGGATGACCAACCGACCACAAACGGTGGTGCAGTCGGCTCGATAAATCCCCCCCGAGCTGGAAAGAGGAAGGATGCGTGATCGGGGGGAGGGGGGAAGGAGGTTCCTTGCTGCCCTTGTTCATCCTCGAAACCATCGAGGACGAAAGGCTTTTCGGAACAACCGTGGAAAATCTGGCCGTCCACGTCAGGATAGATATTGCAAATCATGAAGCTGCATTTACATGAATCGATTTATACCATACCCACCCCCTCTCCCCCCTGGCTTGCCCCTTTTCTTCCCTTAACAAGGACCAAAAGTCTTGATATGAATGCTATTGTCCTCTTCGGCAGCGAATGGTCCATCTAATTTGGTTGATTTTTGCACTTCTTCTTATTTCATCTCAAGGCCATGGTTGCTTTTTTTTTTTTGCTTGCTTCATGACACCCATCTGCCCTGTGGGTTGTGTTCTCGACTCGACATCTGTTCCTTTCTTAACTTAACGCCTTGATCCATCATCACGCTTGGCATGCAGCTTGTGGATCAATCTTCGACTCAGCCAAGTGGCTGAATGAACCCTCTAACCCATCTTCCTCCCGTTGCTCAACCCCCTTGCCCTTCCCACTCCTGGATTGGTATTCCCTTTTTTGCCCTTGATCGATCGCCTTCGCCCTCATGCTTGGCCTTCCGTTTGCAGTGTGCCACCTGGCTTCGGGATCGCTTTTCGCATGCGGGTCGACATCGACTCTCTTGGACTCTCTTGTCCCCGCCATCCGCTGATCTATTCATTTCCCTCATTGCAGAATCCACCAGCAAGAGGTCATCATCTTCTTCTTCAGGCAAGACCAAAGGAAATCGTTTCTGTTTCCTTACCTTCCTTCCGACTGGTGGTTCCCCCTCTCTCTCCTCCGAATCTTCCCTACTCCTACCAGTGTCTTGATGATCACTAGGCGGGTCGTTCCTCAGAGATGAGAATGGGGAGATGCATTCCCCATCGGAAGAAACGAGGTCGGGCCTTTTTAACTTTCTCCTTGGTCTCCTGCGAAGAAGACCCGCGCTTATGACTCCGGGTGGAAGCGTTTGGGAAGCTTCCCCAAAAGTTGAACCCTTCCTCTCCTCTTGTTGCTGTGTCGAATCTTCAACACGTTCCAGGATCCCCTCACCAAATTTCTTCCGTTTGCTCAGAACTTGAAGGCCTGAGCTTTCCTTCGACCCGCTAAAAGGCCTCCTCCTTGCCTCCACTCTGATGAGAACGATTGGAGATTTGCCTCTGAAGTAGAGACTTCTCCCACCTATTTCGGGGGAATGCCGTCGAGCGAGGTCGGCATGATCCCTTTGGTTGGAATAGTCTGTACCCTTATCCGAGGACCTCTGTTCCACATCAGCAACCCGTTTCGTAACTCCCTGCTCCATCGATAGGAACATCGGAGACTCGGACCCAGAGGGAACGTAAAAGCTTTTGGATGCTTCCTGGATCTCCTCCCTCTCCCTCCCAATCCCTTCCTTGACTATTCTCTTGCTTCTCGTCCCTAAAGTGGGGGAAATTCCAGAGTGGGATCTTTGATCGTCCTCGGGAAAGGAACGATACGGTAGGATAAGAAATCCAGGATCGTCATCGTCGGATTCTTCCTCGTCTTCGTCATCTTCTTCCGCTCGAAGCGCTTTCAAATCTTGGGGAGAATCCAAGTGGTGGTAGATGTTGGGGAGATTCACCCGTTTCATGTCGCCCCTCCCTTTTTTCGCCTCGCTCCTCTCACCTTCCACGACCCTTTCTTCTTCCCTCTTTTCGAGACCTTTGGGGAGTTCCCACTTTGTTTCAAGTTTCCCCCTCCTTCCTTCCCCGTCCTCGGTTTCCTTTCCCTTCCGACACCGTTCACCCGGGGTGCTCCCTTTTCCTCTTTTTCTTTTTATTTTTTTTATTTTTTTTTTCGCTTGATCAAGGTGGCGGAGGGATGCACCACCTCAGAAGGCGGTATCTTCTGTACCTTACGGAAAAGTTCTAATGTGGGATGGGAAACAGCGGACTTTCTAGAGTCCCCCCCCCCCCTTTCGATTTCTTGGTTTTCTGCTAGTTGAAAGGGCGTGGAAGGTAAAAAGAGGAGGAAGGAGGGTCAGGATTTTCTGGCCTTCTTTTTGACGTAGGAGAATATGGTTTTATGGAGACAAAAGAAAGGGGGAGGGATGGATCCTCAAGGCTTCAGAATTGTGGAACCTCTCCAAGACGGGCGCATGACTTTTTTTTCATTTCTTTATTTTGAGGAGAAGTGGAAGGTGGATTGGGGTTGGAGCCATGATCGGCTAAAGCATTCGGTCGTAACACAGAACATTTTTTCTTCTTTTTCTTCCATTCCCTTGTTTTTTTTTTTTATCTCATTCTATTTTTGTCGTTCGTGTAGATACAGGAGAGAAAGTACGAAGGGAAGGGAGGCTCGGAAAGGATCATCGCCGTTCGAGATTGACCAACTTGCGAATTCAAGATGACATTGGGTTCTTCTTAAGCAAGGCAAGGCTTTGCACCGAATTGCAGGTACAGATGCAACTACAAGCTAGCGCGAAACGGCTTCGATGGTCTGCTTTTTCAACCGCTCCACCCTGCTCAGGACAGATGCGTAGTGACGGTCCGGGAAGTGTTTGCAGAGCTCAGAGATTTTGACGTTCTTGAAGATGTACTCGACCATCCTCGTGTCTTCTTCCTTGGAGAAAGGCTTGTTGATTTGTCCGTTCGAAAGCAATTTTGAGAGAGGTCCACGAGATCCCCAGGTCGCACGGGTAATGGATGGATATGGATGAAGAAAGATGAGAGAGAAGAGACAGTTGGTGATGTGACAGCGTACCCCTTTATCGTCTACTTTTCCCACCAAAAACCTACTCTCTTGGAAGAAGAACCTTCCTTGCAGTCCTTCACCGTCACGATCCCTTCCTTCTCGTTCTCTTTCCTTTGGACGCTCTTGACTCTCCTGGTCTTTTTGACGTTTCCACTCTGATCATTTTGGGATTCGTCGTCCTCTTTGCAAGATTCGTTCTCGCGTTTGACCATTTTTACCGGCGGATTCCCTGGTGGTTTGTTCCAGATAGTTTCCCTTTGTTTTTTCTCCTCAGGACGAAGTTATGGAAAAGGCGATGAAGGAAGGATGGAATGGTTCGACGGGGAAAATCCAAAATCCTACATCTGAGGAAGTCTCTGCGCAAGCTTGAAGGAGGGGGGGGAGGATTCGGGAGAGTAGATTCACCCCAGTACAAATCTTCATGTGGCTTGAAGGAAAAGGTTAATTTTTCTTTTGTCGTTCCCTTCTTTCTTTTCTCTTTCTTTCTACTGCTCGTGTCTAAACTTCATCTCGTTTCCGCGCCAACTTTCTTCAGCCTCTTCGTGAAGTGGGATGAAGGGCAAAAAAAACCTTTTCAAAAGAATAAATGTGAAAAAAGAAATCTTCGAGACGGTAGAGGTGGGAAAAGGCTGGCTTTTAACATCCCATCTATGAGTTTTCGACGATGGCGACGAATCTTTCTTGCGATCCTCTTCCTTCAATCACAGCAACAACTTCAACGACTCGCCAGAGTATCCCAACCACGAGCGATCGGCTTCTTCTGGTAAGTCTCACCTTGCGCTCGTGTTCCACGATCGAATTCGGTACGATATCGCTTAACATCCCGTTTAGGATTTCCGTCCCTTAGACACCCGAACTAAGACCGCGAGATTGGAACCTCGAAGAGGATTCTCCGAGCTCGCCAGACGACTTGAGGTGTCACATTAAGAGTCGTCAAAGCCAGTCACCTTGCGTAAGGACACTGGTTTCACGCTTGAAAAGGAATCAAGCCGAAGAGGTGCAGTGGACTTCAGACGGTAACTTTGCCCAGGTTGAGTTCGAACAAGGTCAACAGGATCCTGGATTTATCAAGCAGAGTGAGAAGATGGTTGTGAAGAAGTCATCATCTGACGATGATTCTCTTCGCGATCAGGTGAGAGATAAGGCGATCAAGGCTGCCGGGAAGAAAAGGAAGAAAGAGGTTGATGAAGTCGAGGAAGAAGAGAATACCGAGACCAAAAAAAATGACAAATCCAAAGGGCCGAAGAGGTTTACGGAGGTGAGTTTGATGTTGAGCTGGAGGGACAGTTTGGGAGGGAGGTTCTCACTTGGGCAAACCATCGCTTCATTCTTACTCGAGCCCATTCTACGAAGGAGGAAGATGCAGTCATCAGAGTGAGTGAGCGACGAAAAGCTACAAGGGGAAGATCTAGAATGTGCAGACTACTGATCGACAAAAACGGATTCGATCCTCATCCAAGGACTACATAATGGAGCAAGTCAGGATATCGGATCTGATGAAAAATCTTCCTGGGCGAGCCTCATCCTCAGTCCAGGCTAGGGTCAAGTACTTGGTCTATGGCAAGCCCAGCAAGGCTCAGAAGGAATGAGGCTTGGATTGCCCTGCCCCACGATTGGTTCAACCAATCAGACAGGGCTTTGTTACTTTTTCGTTCCGTTCTTTCTTTCTTTGCTTTCCTTTTTTTTTAAGATCTTGTAGCTGTTATACGTTCCATTTCGTTCATCGAATCGCTAAGGCCTGTTAATTGACGATGGGTCATGTTGGTGAGGAAGGGGGTGATTATAGGTATGAGTGGTGATGCCGAAATCAAGAAAAGGTGGGTCGCGTCACGTGACCATTTTGGGAAATTACCGCAG
Source organism: Violaceomyces palustris (assembly GCA_003144235.1). Taxonomy (NCBI): domain Eukaryota; kingdom Fungi; phylum Basidiomycota; class Ustilaginomycetes; order Violaceomycetales; family Violaceomycetaceae; genus Violaceomyces; species Violaceomyces palustris. The sequence goes on along the minus strand of KZ820169.1, from coordinate 4,681 downwards.
CACACTGAGTCTCGACACAGGCGTAATGGTGGGTTGGGTGGATGGAATCGTTTTGTCGAAATTTGAGTCCCCGTCATCACCAGCCTTAGAACCTCCAACTTCAAGACACTTTAAAGAAGTAATCCTTGGTCACCTCTGACTTCATCGACCCTTTCCCCTTCACCCACCTTCCAATCGACAACTTTAAGATGAGCTACGTCGCCAAGGACAAGGACGTTGACGCTTCTGCGCCAGCCGCCAAGATCCACAAGATCAGGATCACCCTCACCTCCAGGAACGTTAAGAACCTCGAGAAGGGTAAGTTCTCTGTTTTTTTTTTGTTTTTTTTTGGTGCTCTTGAAGCGATTTCTATGAATCCACACGGCCGACATTCTGGCGCGATGAAAGAGGATGATATTTCCAGGGGACGGGTGTCAGGGCTAGACTCGGCGTGGTTGGGTTTCTATCCAAGGAAATGGACTCTTGGCACCAGAATGGTGTGTATGCTGGCTCCGTTTATGCTAGCTGTGATATTGATGGGAGAATAGAGAAGGGGAAAGTCTTGATGGACGTACCCGGCAATCTTGAATGTTAGGCAACAAAAGCGATCATTCTGGATTTGGAAATCGTCCATACATCTATCTTGACAGGAAGAAGTCCTGACACCTCATCTACTCCTCATCCGCACCTTGATCTCCGTATTCCATTCCATACAGTCTGCAGCGACCTTATCTCCCGTTCCAAGGACAAGCAGCTCCGTGTCAAGGGACCAGTCCGTCTCCCAACCAAGGTCCTCGCCCACACTGTCCGCAAGTCCCCATGTGGTGAGGGTTCCAAGACCTGGGACCACTTCGAGATGAGGATCCACAAGCGTCTCATCGACCTTCACTCCCCATCCGAGATCGTCAAGCAGATCACCTCCATCTCCCTCGAGCCAGGTGTAGAGGTCGAGGTCACCATCCTCTCCGCTTAGATTTCTTCCTTGTTCTCCTACAGGCTGGAAATCGTGGACGCTGGAGAGAATGATGCTCGGTAGTGGTTAGGGGGTGATAGAGTCACTAGGACAGGTGATCTGAGCGGCGGGTGTTGACAAAGGGGTTTTCAAGCGGCCATTCCCTTTGTTCCTTCTCGCTCACGTTCAAGTCAAGTCGGGATGACCTTTCACCCCATTCCCAGGCAGATTCTTTTTCTCCCTACTCTTCATTCCTGTTCTGGTCGGCTATCGAATTAGTTCGCTAACTCGCCCCGCGATACAATGTGGTGATGTTGTTCATCGAACGTTGGGTAGCTTGGCTAAGGTTTAATGATTTTTTGGGGGGAGGGGAGGATGTTACCTAGGAGGAAAGTTTCGTGAGAGGATCAAGATTCTCACTCTGGCCTTCTGTGAAATCTGAATAAAATCACGATGTTCTTCCGATCTCAGCACCAATCGAGTGTGGGCGGAAAGAGTTGGTTGGTCTGTAGAGGAGGAGGGATAACTTAGATGCTGTTCGTCGTTGGGTACAAGCGTCATGACCGGTTTTCTTTCACCTACCTTTTGGGGTCGATGCCACAAGAGATGGCATGGCCACAGTGGGCCACGCTGTGCCTTTTTTTTTGACTTCAAGGGCCTTGTTTGGACCCGCTGCTCCAGTTCATGAATCACCCGAATTTGGAAAAGAAAAGGAAGGTCGATGAAGCACTGTGATTCTTCGAGTTGAGCAAGATGGCGAGCCTCGATGCCTTGTCCCTCTGGGACAAGGCATGTTTGGGTGGTTGATTGTCGGTCGAATTGGTGAAAGAGTTATGAGCCAGGTAGTCCACCAGGGTTCTTATACGCCTGTTCCTTCTTACTATCATCTAAGAAATTTGGGGAGGTGCTAGGAATAAGCTCACTTGCTTCGTTCAGCGCATTTGTATTGTTTTTTGGAACATATTTGACAGTCCTCGTCCACCCCTTGGTCAGACCAACCCATCCCCTCCCTGCAGCCCTTTGCCGTCTTCCGAACAAGGAGCGAAAGGAGCTTCGGTCAAGCTTACATCCACCCCTGTTCACCTTCTCCTGAGAAGCGTCTGATGAGGATCAGCCTCAAAAGCATCGCAGCGACCTTCACATCATCCACTCTCTTGACTTGTAGGCTCTCTACCTTGGCCATTCAGCGACCCATACCGAATCTCTTTCGTGAGACCACCTCCTCCTCCTCAACTGGCCCCGAGCAATCCCTCACCACCATGTCGTCCAAGAAGAACGAGCTCTCCGATCTCTCCAAGCTCGTCTCGAAAAAGTACAGCCTCGCCATAGATTCCGGTGACGCCTTCTACTACCCTTCCACCATCACCAAGATTGAAGATCATACTTCGGGGTCAAAGATCGTATGGCAAATCAGGACCGTACCCGCCCTCTTGAAGAAACCCAAGGCCGAAGAAGGCGAACAAGCCAAGCCAGCTTCCGGTGACGACTCCAAGAACAAGGCTGCACCACAGTCCCGACAGAACCCTACCGACGTCTTTGCACCGCCTTATGTCCCCAACCTCCACGTCAAGGACCTCGATGACCACGTCGTTCTGGTGAGTGAGCTATCCGTGCCTATCCATCCGTCCCTCTCTCCCCTCAGAGGAACCCCCCCCCCCCCTTTACACCGTATTGTAGCATCAATCGAACTGGCCTGCTCACCCAAACCATTTTTCAAACCAAATCCCTGGTGAAATCGTGGGGGTGGGGGGCTCGTTCTAACCAACCTTGGTTGTCCGGCAGCTCAACAAGTTCTGCGTGGTGCCAGAGCATTTCCTTCTGGTCACCAAGGAGTTCCAACCTCAGCAGTCTCCACCTCCCCCCTCGTCGCTAGCTCTGGTCTACAGGATCATCAACTCGCACAGGTCGAGGAATGGAGAATCCGAGCTGCTGGGTTTCTACAACTGCGGTCAGCTCAGCGGTGCCTCCCAACCTCACCGACACTTCCAGTTCATTCAATTGCCACCTCCGCGTGATGGCTCGGTGGAGGAGGAGGAAGAGCAAGAGCAAGAGGAGGAAGAGGAGGATGAAGAGCAGGTTAGAGTTCCCATAGAGGTCCTTTTGGAAAAGATCGAGAAAGATGGCAAGGAAGAAGGTGAGTGACGAATCCCCCCATTCCCTTCCCCCTTTGCTCCGCTCCCTTCTTCACCCATAAGAGCGGGTGGCATTCATCGATCGGTCCAGAGGCTGGCCATCAGGAACCGACCTTGTTCAATCATGTCCTTACAAGCCTGTCTATCCCCCCTCCCTCTCCCCACTTTCGAATGCTGCTATTGATTTGTAACAGAGCACGTTCACGCGTTGCCAGTACCATGGCAACATTTCGTTGTCCTGCTCAACCCCCCGAAATCCAAATCGAGCGATCCCTCCTCCTCCTCAGTGCTTGAGCAGTACATGGCCAACAAGTTCATGTCTCTGCTCGACGCACTCTTTAGGGCGAGGATGGTGGCTCAACACGAGAGAGACGAGAAAGGAGAGAAACCAAGGCCGTCCGGACCACCAAGCTTCAACATCCTCATCACCAAAAGGGCCATGCACCTGATCCCGAGGAGCAAGGAAGAGTTCGACGAACTACCTCGGATCGAGGGTGAAGATCAGTCCACGATCGGCAACCTCAGCCTGAATGCCCTTTGCTTTGCCGGTTTCCTGCTCACCAAGTCGCAAGCCGAAGTCGAGGCTCTACAAAAACTGAAGGGAGGTGTGCCAGAGGTTTTGGCCAAGGTCGGCATCGAACCCGTGCCTGATGTCACGGTAGCTCAGGGGAATCCCAAGGACGAGGATGCGAACCTGTGAATGAGGTGAGGGGGAATGGAGACTGTCCCACTCGCGGTGTCCCCCAAAGATTCGGAAAAAGCCGAGTGCGATTTCGAGGAGCCGAGAGGGTATTTGTGGAAAGCGAATGGGTATAATGCGATGTTACTGTGGGCAACGACACGGTTTCCGCATGTATGCTGAGTTATTAGAAACGATAGACGAGAGATGACACTTTTTGAGATATTCACCTGTCAATCCACGGAAGAGTCTTAACTCACCTCACGATCTCCTTTGTTCCTTACACTCCGTTCCAGCCTGGGAACGAGTGTGCGGAAGAGACATGCAGAAAGAAGATGAGGATCCTTGAAAAGGAAAGAGGGTGGTTGTCTTGACGCGGGTGGAACTCACCCCTTCCACGCCACCCAACTTTTCTGTTCAAATCTCTAATCTTAATCACCACCAACCTATCCCCTTGACTCTTGCGTGATTCACCCACTCATCTTGTTCACGCCCGACCTGGATCGTGACCCCTTCCTTTCCTTGGTAGAAACCTTACACCAAAGGACTCGAAAGGTGCTTTCTGGCCATTCCACCCATCCCATCCCTTGCGGAGATTGGGGAGGGAAAAAAGAGAGGAAAAAAATGATCCGACACATCGTAAACGAAACGACCTCGACGGCGAGCAAGTGGCTAGCTCGTCTCGAGTTGATGTCGATGCTCAGCTTGCCCATTCTGGTCTCGTTGGCCTTTTGCTTCTTTACCATGAAGAGCTGGGTGGACAACGTGTATGGCCTCGATCACGGCAGTTCCCCGAACTCAAGCTTGCCATCTAAGAGGAAGAGTCACCGTACGGTGGTCGCTTTTGAAGCCATTATCCAACATCCTGGGCTTGTCCAGGTGAGGATACGTCGAGCGTGTTTTTTTGGAGGGGGAAGGAAAGGAACCAAGGAGAAAAAA
>KZ820168.1:0-19903 GCA_003144235.1 Violaceomyces palustris | reverse complement strand
TTTTTTTTTCTTTTTTTTGTTCGCTTCTGGATTCTTTCATCGCCTTGATTCTTTCTCCTTTCTTTTTCTTTCTCCTTTCTCATTTTCTGTCGGCTTTTAAGGGGCGGCAAGAGTTCGGGTTCACCGGGGCGAGCGGCGTGATGGTGATGACGATCTTCCAACGACCAAAACCCGTCTCGCGCCACTGCTTCTTTTTCTTTGGAGGATGCTCTCTACCCAACTCCCTGTGGTTTTTCTCCCAATGTCTATCCCCGGGTTTCATCCAAGGCGTTCCCGATTTTGACAGGGCCCCTCTTCGTCCGTGCTCACGCGATCAGAACAACACCTCCCGAACGTCTTCCACACTTTGTTGATGGAATGTGTGTTCCCGAGCAAGGGGGGGAAACGGAAGGAAAATGGGACCCATTCCAGGATCCAAGTCGAGAGAAGGTGGGAGTGAAAAAAGTGAACCCTACCCCTAACGCCCTCAGACTCCCGCTCCTATATTCACCTTTCATTATCCGATTCTACCTTGCCTCCTTTATCAAACGCAAACCCGAGGCCATGCCACTTCAATCGGTCGATTCAAATTCAAGTTGTTGGCGGTGGTCAACGGGGGTCTCAGATCTCCTTGACAACATTCTAAATTACAAAGGACTGGAAGTGAAGGAGAGTGTGTGTAGCTGAAGGATCGGAACGACGACGACGAGCAAGCGGCTTGTCCCTCCATGTCGTGGAAAATTATTGGGAGGCTGGAAGGAGGAAAAAAAAAAAAAAGAAAGAAAGAAAGAAAGAAAGATCAAAATCATGGGGAAACAAGGAAGCGAGGAAGTAGGTAGGCCCATAGTCATACAGCACCGGTGCTATCTCTCTCCCCCTCTGGGAGAGAAAAACTGGGCTAACAAGTTTCATCTTGAATTTTTACAATGGTACGATCAGAAGGGAATTCATTTTCCATGGAACCGTGATGACGGGCTGAGGGGAAAAAAGAGGTTGATCGGAACGTCTGGAGGAAAGAAAAAAATTAGCAATCAATGTGCGGAAAAGTAAGGGGGGCCAGCTCATCTGAAGCTGCTGGACTCCACACTGAGACCGCCCCTGAAGGAGCCGGAAGAGATGCTGCTGCTGGTCCTGCGCTTTCTCGCCGACCTTCCTACATCGTGGCCACCGAATGCACCACCAACGCTGCCCTGGGATTCTGCGGTGCGAGACGTGGCCACGAATGGGATCTTCTCGAAACCGGATCTCGCAGCAAAGATGGAGACAATGTCGGTGAGAGACAGATAAGACCGAAGAGGTGGGGCAGTTTGGGAATCGGAGCTGAAGAAGGAAGCAGCAACCGGCTGCGCTTGGGGCGATGATTGGACGATCGAGGAATGTAGGCTCGAGGGAGGAGAGGTGCTTAGAGAAATCGAGTGCCTCTTCGAGTTTGCACCCATGCTGAGTCGGCGACCTGGGTTCAGCCAAGAGGTAGGCTCGGAGAAGGCTGCTTGCCCCGCACTTGCACTTTGATGGTGGGAAGGAGGTTGGCGGATTGACGAAAAGGAGGAGCACATGGAGGATGAGCTGGTTGCGGCGGCTTCCGTGTTCCCTTGGTGAGATGAGAGGGACTGGGCCATAGACTGGGATCTCGCCCTTTTCGGCAGCTGTAAACGGCTTTGCGAAGTCGCCGCCGTCCAGGTGCCAGCAGACGGAGGAAGAGAAGAGTTGCTTGGAAGGCTTCGGTTCAGACCTGAAACTGAACTTCCGGCCTCAGCGGAGCTCGGCTTCGGAAGCCTCAGCGAAGATGACAATGAACTGAACCTAGAATGCGTGCTCGCAGGAAGAGCCGCAGCACCGAGGCCGCCCTTCTCAAGATCGTCGCTCCTGGTACGGAACTCGTCGCTGAATCTCCATCCAGGCTCCCTTCCTGGAGATGAGGGAGAGGTCGCGGTCAATGGCGGGGTCATCATCGCGACACGGTCATCGACCGTGTAAAGTCCCGTGGCAGAGGCAGCAAGGAGAATCGCCGTTGCCCTTCCCAACGTCGACTCGAGCCCAACGCTGAGGGCCGGGTGCGCGTCTTTCCCTTCTATTCCCTCTGGTCTCTGCGAGCGCAAAGCCTTGACAAAGGAAGCCAGGTTGGTTGTCAGAATTTTTTTCGAATCCGACTTCATGACTAGAAAGGCGACCTCGGATGACCCTAAGGCAGACAAGAGAAATCCTCGCGCATCGATCACGGCAAGGCTGGATACCTTCTCCTGCGTCATCAAGGCCATGGCGTCCATCACTGTCTTGTCGCAGGAAATTTCTACGGGAGGTGCGGGGGAAAACTCGGCGGTCAGGTCCTCGATCTTTTCGTCAAAGGTCGCAGAAAGCTCGGGATCTTCGCACGACAGCTTGACGAGATGCTCGACGATATGCTTCTCCGTGACGATACCTAGGACAGGACCTGCGAGCCCAGACGTGTCTGACGAGCCAGCAACGACCACCTTGGTAAGACTCTCTTGCGCAAAGAGGTATATGAGGTCTGAGAAAGACATATCGCAAGGAACGATCTGGAGGGGGTGCTTTTGGCTGAGATCTGACAGTCCGACGCAACGAGAGATTCGTTGTGCAAATTGATCAGCGCCAAGATCATAAATTGTTCTTCCGGCTACTTGCGAAACCCCTGACCGAACACTCACTTGTCACGAGACTCATCGTTACCTTTTCTCCATTCTTGGCCTTTCGAATGATATCGGCATGAAGGTCGCTTGCCCCCTCAGCCCTGGGCATGCACTTTTCAGCTGGAAGGCTTGAGGGATCAGGTTCCGCATTGCTCTTGCCTTCGGCCATTTTGCCTGTCTCTTTGGTAACAGATCGAGTCATGTTGGCGCGTGGCGAAGGAGGAGGAGAGGTGAGGCCGTGCTCCTCCATGCGAGCCTCATCCGGCTCAGATGACGAGGTTTGGTTCGGACAGAAAAGGAGCGATAGAAAAGTATGAAGGTCTGCGTACTGCAACGTTGGTCGAGAAGGGGGGAAGGGAGGGAAGTGAGATGATGGTCTTGGCGTAACTGCACCATTTCCTCTATTACCAGAAGAAGAAACCCCCACTCCACCTGAGTCGATCCCTTGCGCCTGTCACCAATGAACTTGGAGAAATTCAACTCACGCTGAAGAAGCCAAAACAGTCCCCAGCAGTGACAAGTTCCTTGCTGAAAGACTTTTGCTCGGCCTCGGCTTGAATGACAAGAAGACAATCGCCGTCCGTCTCCGAAGAAAGGATCTCACATGCCTCTTCTATCGTTCCATCAATCGAGACGGTAGAAGTTGACGCTCCCTTAGTGTAAGGGAGAAGGTCTTTAGGGAGGTGTTTGTGCGTTCGGAGAGGGTTATGGAAGATCAGATACATTATACTCGTCTCCGTTGAGGCATTGAGGAGAGGCTGAATCGAAAAAAGGCGGGTATGAAGGGAGATGCTGCGTGCCCTCACCTTTGACCTTGAATTCCCCGAGCCTGGCTGCAATCCTCTTCACTTTTGCTGCAGTAGCCTCACGGTAGGAATTGCAACTACTGGGGTCATGATCACCCCACTTGCCTTCCTTAGAGAGGTTCATCGAAGAGAAGTCAACGGAGAGAGCCAGATCTGGCAGCAGGAGCTCGGAGAGCATATCGTACCTGCTTTGCCTTCGGGAACGGGCGGTTACGGACTGTTCACCGCCATCGCCCGCTCTTTTCACGTTGCTCTGATGCGATGGGCTGTCAAAAGTGCCAGCAGCATGAGTAGGAGAAGCCGAAGAAATAATCGGGATAGGGGAAGCCGCCTGGGTCTGCATCATTTTGAGCGGCGCTGGAGCAAAATGGTAATCAAGAGAGCCTGACGTGGTTCCTGGTCGAATCCTGGCCAGATTGGTTGGCAGCGGCTCCTGGGTTAGGTACCAAGCGATTAGTAGGAAGCTAGTGTCGACGCAGAGAAATGGGTTGGTGGATCTGTGACCCTCAGTGGGGGCGAGAGGTGGTAAATGGTGAGGAAAAAAGAGGTGAAGAGGGTCCAGCAGAGTAAACGATTCGATGTTGAGCTGGCAAAGGGAGGTTGGCTGGTGGTCAAAGGAGGGAAAAGAAGCGAGTCGAGTGTGATGCCTAAGGGAGTCGGGTGCGAAGCGTTGGGAGACGGTGCCTTGAATCGTTCCTTCTCCTTCCTCGATTCAGTTCTTTTCTTTCCTTTGCTTATTTCCCCCCCCCACCTTCTTTTCTATATCCTCGGTTTGATCTGTCGAAAGAGCTCGGATTCGTCGAAGAGGGTCGGCCTCAGGTAGTGGAAACGAGGCAGAGAGGAATTCGTAACGAAGCCTGACTCGAGCCTAGTGATTTGGACTGGGAAAGGCTCCAAAGTGGCCAGAAGATGAGACGGTGGTGACTAGGAGGATACTTTGGTGTTGGCCTGGTCAGGTACTAAAGAGACGGTGGGAGGGGAGGGGAGTATCTTGAACCCTTGTCCTTTGGGGGCGGTCGCAACAAGTCACAGGTCACGGGCACCAAGCATGTTGGTGATGTTGTGGTAGCCTTGGCTCGTTGAAGAAGGGAGCAAGTGAAAATCGCCTTTACTTTGACCTACCTCAAGGCAAGGTTGACGAGGTAAAATCAGCTTGCTTCGGTAAAGGTTGCACCGGACTGTTTTCTAATTCCACATCGAGTCAAAGCACACAAAAAAAAAGCGAGCTTAGTAACAGACGAGGCGACACTAGCTTATGACTGTGACTGTTTAAGCATACCTACAGACACCTCCTCCCATTCGGATTTAAGCCATGGGTGAATGTGAAAAAGTTGATTCGAGCGGCAGAGTACTGAGTTTGCGTGGGTAGGAAAAAAAAAAAAAGTCACGGAGAGCGAGCGAATTTCATGAGCTTTTCCGCTCCTCACTTGGTGTGAGAAAACGTAGAGAAGAATTGAAACCAAGGCAAAGACGTGGTCTTAACCCAAAGACTCTCTAACGTCGACTCCAATGGTATAGCCGAACCCTAGCATCCGGTCTAAAGAGCAGGTTCCCTTGCTCTCCGCTCTTCATAAAGGGTTTTTTTTTTCTTTAATCATGAATGTTATTCCTTCCTTCCTTCCAGCATCTGGTTCTTTTCCTCTCGCCCTGTGACTGGTGTGACTACTCACTCACTCCCTCGTCCTCTTACTCCTGTTCCTGTCTTCTTCTTCTCCACTTTCGCATGCCCCCAACTTGAGGTTCGCATTAATTCATTAAAGATTAAGACGTGACAACTTTATGGACGCTCTTCTTCGAGGGAACTCGGTCTCTCTGGTGAGTTATTTCTCGAACGAGTATAGCAGCAAGAGCGCGTCAAAGGTGTAACGATTAAGACATCTAAAGAAAGGAATCGTTCATCGGTGATCTGAAATGCTGCTGCTCGCACTTCTACGCTGTCTTGAAGGCTTCACTACATGCACTACAACGAGAAGGGGAGGGTCAAGTGCCAGAGCTTGTCACTCATCCTCGGCTTCGCACTCCTTTCCGAGGTCTGCAGCCCTAGGGTTGCCTAGCTATTCGAGCCATGTAGAATCTGAATCTGAATCGGGTTCAAACCAGGGTTGGACGAGCTATTATCTTGATTAAGCGGGGAGGAGAACCAAGATGTCCCACTCTCTCACTCAGTCACCACTTGTGGCTCTCTCCACCTGAGAAATCGACCCGACACTTGTGAAATGTCCTCCCGTCCTTGCAGCCAGAGAGCAGTGCGTGTGAATTCCACCAAGTGCATCCATCCACTCGGGACTTTTTTTTTCTCCCTCCTTTTTTTTTTTTTTTTTTTTCAGGCACACGGCCTGCAACAGTCGGACGTCTTAGCCTTTTGTCCCTTTTTACGGATCCCACTTTCAAACAGACTCCCAGTTTGTGCCCTCACACTTGCTCACCTTGGGTATTGCACTTACGATGGTGAAGCATGGAAGGCAGAGAGTACGGGAACGAGTGGTGAGTGTGCACTTGTGTTGATCCCTACAAAAATGATACTAGTGACGAAGAAAAATCCAGAGGTCTTGCTCCGAAGCCGAAGAGGCTACCTGAGACAGAGGCGGTCTTCCCTTCCCTTCACCACGGGAAACTGCGAATGGCTTGAGGACTCCTGTTGTCTCAGAGCTGGAATTGTGTACAGTACATATCCATCCTGTTAATCCCGGCATTACTCTACAATCGCGTGTGAGTCGAATACTCGAACAGAGCCTTTGTTTCTTAGTGGTGGTCGTTTGACTCTCTGTGTGGCATGGAAAACCAAAGAACCTGACCCAGTGAGACTTGGATGTGCTTGCCAGAAAGGGGGCGGTCACAGGCACAAGTCGTCGCTGGAAGAGTAAAAGAAAAAAAAACGAAGGGGAACTCGACTCTTACAACCCGCCAAGGGCCAGGAGTCGGAGTTCGAATGCAGAATGGGGAAAAGCAGCAGCTGAAACCAGGAAAAGGATGAGAGGGAGTACCCTCCAGCTTGGACGTGTGGTAAGGACAGCCCGAGTCTAGGTCAAATCTAGGCAGTCAGAGACTCGTGAGATGAGGCGAGGATGGAATGAGGCGGAGAGGGTGTTAGGGGATTTAAGTAGTTCCTTGAAGGGTCATATGGTTAAGATTACAGAACAAGAGAGAAAATGCGAAGGGCGCGGCTCTAAGCTTTCTCTCTCCTTCTTGCCTCATTCGAACTTATTCAGAATGTGAATGATATCTTTATTCGCATGTTTTCTGTGGTAGAAAAAAGTATCCTTTTATGTCGGTATCTGTACCACTGAAGGAAGAGAGTGCTTTTTTTTTTTTCCTTTTTTGAAGGAAAAAAAAAAAGGCCTCGCTTAGGTGGACATACCTGGCCCGTATGCACCAGGCTGCATGGACATTGGGGAAGTTTGCGGGGTAAGGGAGGTCGACATTCTCTCCCCAGCTCAGACGTATCTTTCTTGGTTGGATTTCTCAGGCCAGTCCTCCCGATCATCGGGAGATGAGGGGAGATGGGGTTTGCTCGTGGGAGTGATTCGCTATTTGCTCAGGCAGACTCTGCCCCGCAATCTTCCCAGCTCAACAGAATCACAAAAAATATGCTTGAGGAGGGTAGAACGAGTGATACACACACCTGCCTCTCTATCTCTCTCCTTCTCCCTCCCTCCACTGACTTTTCCTTTTGGAATCCTGAAAGAGAGGGAGAGTTGAGGTCCCTTCCGCTGTTGATAAAAGCCACACAACAGTTTCTCGGTCTTGCTCTTGGTCGTGAATCAAAGTAAACTGCTCCACAAAAGCCAAGGGGCCGTAGGGTCCTGCAACCAGAAAGATTTGTACAAGTCACACTCCCTATGACCATTCACGAACCTGCATCTGGCCAAAAATGTTGTGAGTGTTGGGTTGGGACGTGGGAATCAGCATCCGGTGAAAGAAATGGGGTCAGAGGGATTCCTCCTGCAAGGTGAACTCTCGGAAAATGTTGTGAACCGAAGCTCCTCGATCTGAATTTCTGTGCAGACGTGTTGCACTGCCTGTGAGTTGCAGAGATCGCGAGACGCCAGGTGAGCGAGCACTCTCCTCTCCAGCAACCATCAAATCAGATACGTGAATATCATAGAAAAAAAGAGAGAGGAGTGATGGGAGAAACCAGGGGCTAATCTATCTCTTCACAGTCCAATTTTACAGGGCGGGACCAACCAAAAGAAGGCGGGTCGAAGGGGCTGTTGCTGTCTGTGTTTTTGGCGAGCTCGGCTGACACCGTCGATTCTGAACAAGGATGCCCGCCCTTCTTCCCACCCAAAATATGTAAAAAAGAAGAAAGAGAAGAAGAGAAGAGAAGAGAAGAGATGAGAAGAGCACGAAAGAAAGAATAGAGAAATGAAGGAAGAGTGAATGCTCATAAAAAGTCTTGAAAAACAGCGGCTACTGATCACGAGCAATTTTCGGGCTCTTTCTCCGCTTGATTTAAAATTCTTCCCTTGCCCTCTCAATCGTTTTTGGCATCAACGATAACAATCAGAATCATAATGACTTGCCTTGGCCCTAAACTGAAAGGTTTTCCATCCTCATCACATTCACTGATTCACATTCTGATTCGTAGCCCCCATATGAGGTTCAAGGTTAAGCAGCAAGGGACTCTGCTTACCCTTCCCCAAACCCTAACCCAACGGATAGAAGAGGGAGCTTGTTATAGTTGACTTTTGTTTTCGTTGAAGTCACACGTCCTTTAATAAAAGGTAACCATCCCAAGGATTCTTATTCGTACATTCATGATTGTTTCTAACTCATTGAGGATTGCTATTCGATGCAACCTCACCTGCTAGAGCATTCGGACAACGATTCGCATCAGCAAGAGAGTAAATCTCGTTCACAACGCAATGCTTGGAGTTTAATCAATTCCCGTGCCCCCTTCCGAATGGTGTAGACCCCTACACCCCATCCCTTGCTCATGATGGTTTGATCTTGGGTATCTTGGTAAGAAGAGGAGGGGAAAAACGAGGAGAGAGCGAGTAAAGCTCGACTTGAGGAATCAACCAGAGACACACGACGTCTAGTACTCATCGAAGCCTTAAACCAGATCTCTGAATCCCAAGCAAACGCCAAGGGGATATGTTGATTAGCTGTGAGGTTCAGTTGAGCCTAGCCAGTCAGTAAGTTATAGAAAGGCTTTGGGCCCGATAGGAAAGCTTCGACTTGCCTCTTCAACATCAAACCGCATGCCCCTTGAAGCCCTTTCCCAGAAGCTTCGACCTTCTCCAACGAATCGTAAGGGGGTTTGAGTGCTAGTCTCGAGCTGTGCTAGACACACTCACTACTGTCATCTTGACACGTGAAGGTACACCATGGAGAAGCCAAAAAGCTGAGACACCCTGAGGAACGGGAATCGTCACAGAACGAGACAGGATGGAGCGGGGGAGATAACAACTTTCGCTAGTCAGCCCCGTCTCTTCGCGTGTGAGGGTGCAACAGGCCTCCTCTCTACGAAAGGTAGGAAGTTGTTGGTGGAATGGGTGATGGAAAAAAAAACTGTGGGCTGCTCCTTGTGAGCCCGTCGCAAGAAAAGGCCCCACGGAGAATGGAGTAGCGTGGGCTGGAGAAATGCCCACCTAAGCAACCTCGTGCGGGGACGTACTCGCAGGACTGCATAGATGCAACAAACTATGTATGTATGTACTGTGTGAGCAACCTGTCCTGTCTGCACTACATATTCAGACTGTCGTGTCCTGCACTGTTCTGTGTGAACGCACTCATGACTCTATCCATTCTGGTCATTTCATGGTTTCGTAGGAACGAAAATGATCTCGGGCTTTCAGACGAGGTGGAAGAGAGACGAACCTGGTGTGGGCGTGGCATAGGATTATCAGTCAGTGTGAGAGGAGGGTGAATCGACTTGCCGTTCTCCCTCTCGGCGGTGAGAGCCATGAGATGGAAGCTTGAATACGATCGCATTCAATCCGAGGGCCATCACTCTCACACCTGGCTTCACTGTCTTTTAGGCAAGGATGCAAGAAAAGTCAAGTCACCGATCCCAAGTGGAACATTGGCACGATCCACGTGGCGAGAGATTTCCAACTCAGACGCACGAGTCGAGCCACGTCGCCTTGCCTTTCCTCGGATAGAAAGAAGGAGAGAGGACAGAGGTTGGAAGGGGTAAAAAAGAGAGAAAGGATAAGGAAGAAAAGGTGTGGTCAGGGGAGGAACAGAGCCATGACGACGGCATTCCCAATTTTAAGTTGAGCCTCGATCGGCTTGCCCGAGCTACATATCCAAGTCAGGAAGGATCGAGACACAGGCGCTGGGAAGGGGCTTGTTTCCCGTAGAAAGATGAGATGAAACGAAATAGGGGTGGTGAGGAGGAAGTGGCCTCCTTGGCTGCAGCTGAGGGAGGGTGGGCGATGGGGTGGAATAAGATCACAAACGGCACCCCGAATCTATTCCCAAGATCGGGAATCAACAACCGAATTTCCAACCTTGAAACCGATAAGGATCTGTACCAAGCTGTGACGTCTGGGGGTTGGTTGGTAGGGGGCGGGACGCCTAAGACGCGTACTACATTTAGAGGAAAGGGGAGGGGGAAATCCAGGCAGAAAAAGATGGAACAGAGATTCTTTTAAGAAAGATAACAAAAAATACAGAAAGCTTATATAAAAAGCAATGGTTAGAGTACTTGACTACAAGTCACAGTTTTGAAAGCTCGGCTGGAGTAAAGTTAACTTAAGGCACAGCTTTTCCACATCATCGTCTAGAAAATAAAAAGTCGAAATTCGGCAGCTGGCTTTGAAGTATGCTGGCTCGGCCCTCCCCACCGAAGGGGCAACAAAAATGTCTGATAAAAAAAAAGGAAAAGTAACAGTCACACCCTCAGAAGGGAATGATTCTGTGATTCCCCCCTTCTTGGCTTTACACTCGTGACTTCATATTTTTTGACTTCTCCTTCCCCGTTCATCTTCAGCTCTTCCCTTCGTTGTTCGGAACCCTTCCTGGAACATCCCCCTTGCGGGGTCTTGGAGACCTTTTGATCGAAATCGCTGCCGAGTGGATGGCGAGGGTCAAAGGAATGAGATTCCTTGAAATTCCGAATTTGTTGGTCTTGCTTCCGGCTTGTCGTGTCTCATATCATTTCTCTCTCCCCCCCTTCCCCATTTCGATGTGTGATTCACTTGCTTTTTGACTTTTGACTTGCGGTTCGGATTGTTTTCTTGATTCGCGCTCGTCACACGTAGACTCACGACTCTTTGCACTGTGGATTTCCAAGTGAAGGGCGGGGGCGGGGAAGCTCTTTCTTTTCTTTTCTTTTCTTTTCTTTCTTTTTTTTTTTTTTTTTTTGGTTTGGCTGGCAAGGGTCAGAGCGAATCTCATTAAAAGCATGCATGTGCCCCGAGCACAAAGAATCTCACGCTTCTCGATCCACCCAACTCGCATTAATTACTGCCTCGAGCTTCATTCTTTAACCTCCAACGACCTAATAATACTCAGAGACTTCTAGTATGTACTGACACTCACTCTGTGACTGTGACTGTAGGAACACCCTCAGATAGAGGCGAGTGCGTCTACCGCGCCGTAACCCTAACGCATTGAGGCTGACCCATCGACGGAGATTTGACTGCTTCATGCGGCTGCCACTTTGACAGGGGGTGGGGACACTCTTATTCAACTCAGTCTTGTCTAGTGAGCAGGGTTGCCACAAGGGAGAAAAGAGAAAGAAATCAAAAAGGGGGAGAAACTTCACGAAACCAACCCACTTTGGCTCAACTTGTGCCCAACCCTGTCCCTTACCCTGCCCCTCCTCCCTCTCTCCCCAAACCCCTCCCGAGCCATCGTCCTTGATGCAGCCTGTACTTTGACTGGCTGACTGCAATCCTGCCCTCCTTGTCGAATCCTAAATCACAATTCTTCACACCGCGATTCAAGATTCCACGCCAAACCATCAGGATCAACCCTTACAGTCAGGTCGATGTGGTAGAAGGCAGAATCCTCGCAGGTGTGCCCAACTCACTTATCACTCTGGTCTCTCCTCCCTCAAGCAAGACCCTTCCCAGGCTCTCACTACACCACTCACTCCAGCTCAACCATCACTCTTGCGCCTGAACGGCCTCCAGATCGCTCACCACCTTCGATACCACACCCGAAAAGGTTCGCCAGTTGGTATACAGCAAAGTTCAAAAAAGGAGAGCAAAAGAAGGGGAAAGGGTTGGTGTTCAGGAGGGCAAAAAAAGGGCCGATCGACGTCAACGAATCCATCGATCCAACCAACCTCCCTGCCACTCTACCTAACTTGCCCCTCCTCTCATCCCTCTTGCACCTGGGCCGAGGACCAACAGCCGTTGTTCGCCTTTCTCACTTCTTTCTTCTTTTACTTGCGTCTTCGTGTCCCAAGTTCTTCATTCTAACTTCCGTCTAGGAGCCCTCACGTTGGTCTCACCTACCCACCTCAACCCTTCATATCCTATCAAAGGGCAAACCCTCCCCCCCCCTTCCTCTCAAGTGGATTGCCTTGAATCCCGACATTTTCGAAAACGTTTCAGCCTTCGTTCCAGTCAATCGACTTCGTGTTTGGTATCTCTCGCCATCCAATCTTGACTTCACCCAAGGGGTTCCCTCTTTCCCCCCCCCCCTCATTGCTTAAAAACCTCTCGCTCACAGACATCGTGGGCTAGACGACAAGGTCTCGTCGTGGAGAAACACCAGGAAGAAATCCATCCCTCCCTCCCCACCCGACAGGGCTCCCACTTCGTATCCCAGAGAAGAGATTATCTGGTATCCCTCTGAACCGTCGCCCCTCACCCCTGCTCTAGCTGCCAAAAAAAAAAAAATACTAAAAAAAAACTCAGGATCCAGGTGCCTGCCATGGCCAACACTCAGGCCAGGGTCTCTCTTCATCCGGTTGCCTCGAGGCATGGGCAGCAGAGCTCTACGATTGTCAGTGTAAAGCTTCCATGCAGTGATCCTGACTCCTCATCCGAGGAAGACACGACAGGTTGCGACGGCGCAGCGCTGGCCGGAGGAGGCCGGGCCTCTCCCACACAGACAGAGCCTCTAGCCCCGCTGGAGCCGGAGGCAAAAGAGTGGGGAATACGCCACGACAATATTTCTGCCTATCCTATCATCGACGGCTCCGCTCAGCCTCGCAACCCCCACGCCAGCTTTGGTGACAACGAGAGCCTTCCGACGGAGACCACCTTTTCCTGCGAAGCATCACCTCCGATACGTGCCATGACGGCCACCCAGTTTGCAGCGTTGCATGAAAAGTACGTCAGCCTCGATGTTCCTCATAGGGTTGTCTTCCCTTTCTTGCACGGAGTAGACGGTGACAACAAGGCCCAGAACCTGTTCTTCGGAGCGCCGCCATCTGGCCAACCGACCCCCCACTATCGTGGCCTCACCGTCGTGAGGGCCGACATGCCAACTCCTGAGGTGCTCATGGCGATGCAGACGGCTCGACGGCAAAGGGCGACCTCCTACTCGTCGACGGTGAACTGGCATCATGAAGTCGTTGGCGCGAGCTACGGGCTCGGTTCCAACACACGGCCCAGGACATTTTCAGTGGCCACCACCAACACGGTCAGCAGCTCGACGCACTCCTCCGCAAGCGCCGACAGCGAGGAAGAGGCTGGGAGGGATAGCTTCTCGCCCGCATTCACTTCACCTTCTGTCAACATACCCTCTTCCGCCGGCAGTATCGCAGCTGGTCAAAAGAGGCCACACGCTCTCACGTCTTCGCATTCAAGCGCCTCTGTCACTTCCTCCACGGTCTCTTCTCAGCAATCGGGGCCGTCACTCTTCTCGGATGCTTCGTCGAACGTTACCGGTGCCAGCAGCTCCCAGACCAGCGTTGGCTCGAACCTCGAGGTGGATGAGGATCTCAAGCCGACACCTAGGGTGGATTATGGCCTTCATGGAACCCATGCTACTTTCGATCCTCAACCACGGCACTCGATCCTGAACTCGACCATCTACCCGAATGAGGTCCTCATCGGTCCAGACACGCTGATGAAATGCGGAGATGACGACTCCGGACATGGATCGGGCTCTGCGTACCGGACGCGTGCCACCTTTGCAAGCCCACGTCAAGCAGCTGGCGTCAGCTTGCGCAATTTCAAGATTCAGTGCGCAAAGTACGCCACCATCTCGGACGTTGTCATTTACTGTCCAGCAGGCTTCCACGATGGTGTCCTGACGCTAGCGCACTGTTTCAGGGACGCCCAGGATACCTTGTGGGAGGAGCGACATAATCGTGGCCTTGGTGGCTTGCGATACAACGTCTTCATCGTGACGGGTAAGTTTTTTTTTGTTTTTCTTTTTTTTTTTTTTTTTTTTCTTTTTCATAACTCGGACCGATCTTGGAGATGACGCACCCAGCTTAATCACGTTTTCCTTTCACGCCGCCTTGAACCTGCCTGCTCCCAGACCCTTTTGATGAATTCGAACGCAATTACCCCCACCTCGTGTCGGTCGATGGCAGCGGCTACGCCAGGAATCAGATCGACTTTGTAGAGAGAGAGCGCGAGGAGATGCAACGCCTGACAGCAGCTTCCGAGATCGATGAGAACGTTTGGGTGAGTGGAAGGTCCATCTGTTCTCCTTGGCTCCCCCTCGCTTCATTCTGACGCCGCCTCCTGACCTAAATTGGCGTGTCTTACACAGCTGGGATGCACTGCCGACGCACCGATGGTTGCTGGAACCGAGTCGTCGGACGAAGAGCCTCTTACTCCGGATGGCAGCAACAACCCGCATGGCTTTGCCATCTGTATCGAAGCCCATGAGAGTGCCGCCATGCCGACGCCCGCCAGGTTGGCTCATGCTTCCCATTACTTGGAAGCGGTCGAAGCGACAGCCTTGTTCGAGTTCGATAGCAAGGATGCATTGCGAAGGCTCGATGAAGACGACGACGCTAACATGGAGATATCAATGGACTGTCTCGCTGCGTATCAATCCTCATCTAGCGACGAGGAGAAGAAGAACGGATCGCTTGTTCTCGGCCCAAATGGCTGGTGCCCGAGCCTGTATGGGAGGCCCAAAAGGTCCAGCCTGAAGAGTCAGTCGTACGCCCACCCAAGCAGGAGAAAAGAATCGACGCCTCAACCACCCCTTCGTGCTTCCCAGACCTTTGTCCCGGAAGCCAGCAGCATTGTCAATCTCGAGTGCAGCTCGACCTCGCAGTATTCCTATGGGAGAGAAATCGAGGCGATGGTGGAGGATGTGTTCAACCTCTGCGCCTGGATCAAGAAGCAGGCCTCTCCGTCCAAAGCTGCGGCCGATCATGCCTCCCCCCAAAGCTTCCTCTCGGGTGCCCTACGTGGGTTCGGTGCCAGCAAAGGTGTCTCGGCCTTTTCGCCCCTAGTCATGCCTACCGCTGCCCAACATGGACAGTTAGGCATCGTTTCACCCGATTCCCGTCAATCAAATCAGGGCTCTCATCACCTACCTCGCAGGATCCTGCTCCACTGCGGTGACGGTTACACGGAGACTTCGATCCTTGCGCTGGCATACATCATGTACTCCCGGGATCTAAGCCTTCCCGAGGCCTATCTGGATCTTCAGTTGAGGGCCAACCGTTCCTTCTTTGTTTACGCGCGCGATCTCAGCTTTTTGAAGCGGGTCGAGCAGCGCATCCTCGCCGATCGAAAATCAAGAGAAAAGTTCTTGGCCAGAGACAAAGAGCACCTCTACGATCGCGTATCTGAGCAACGTCCCAGCAAGGGTCGCAACTCTCGCATACTCTTCGCAGATAAGGAGGAGCGCCCTGGTCTGCGACTCGGATTGGGCCAGCGGCCATCTAACGGTTTCCGCCGCGACCCCAGCTCGCCGACGGGTGATTCCCACCATCACCACTCCCTCTCCGAACCGAACGCTTGGATCCGTGGATTCGCAGCCGCCACCGGTTTCGTCTCCACCTCCAACGCCCAGAGCGGGATCCGCAAACCTACCTCCGGAAGCCCGCCCCTTCCATGCTCGCCAGCCCCACCATCGCGTGCCAGAACCCCAACACCCAAGGGTGCACGCGGTATCACAAGGTCTCCTCCGCGAGAGGCCCCACCCATGCAGGATCATGGATGGTTCCATGACTCTCGATTTGAGGGCTCCTTCCCTTCCAGAATCCTTCCTTTCCTCTATCTTGGTAATCTGAACCATGCCTTAAACGCTAAGATGCTCCATGCGCTTGGGATCACCCACGTTGTCTCTGTAGGTGAGACGGCCATCGACCCACCCCCAGGAGCCTCAGTAGACCATGGCCTCAGAGCTGCGCACGAATTGGACAAGGAGACCTCCGCAGAAAATACTCCTTCGAGCATTAACTCGCTCTATCACGAATTCAAGGCCGGAAGGATCAGTGTGCTGGACATGAAAAATGTTTCCGACGACGGGATCGACCCCCTACGAGCGACCATGCGCGAAGCTGTCGAGTACATCGAGCGAGCCCGAAGGAGCGGTGGCCGTGTCCTGGTTCACTGCCGTGTAGGGGTCAGTCGCAGCTCGACCATCGTTTTGGCTTACGTGATGGCGCACCTTGACCTGAACCTGGTAGAGAGCTACCTTCTTGTCCGAAGCAGAAGGCTCAACATTCTCATCCAACCCCACCTGCTCTTCTTCTGGGAACTCCGTGGATGGGAGACGTATCTCGCTGCTCAGAAAGCCAAGAGGGCTTCCCGGATCCAGAGGGATACTGGTTACTCCTCCTCGCAGCGAGCCGATGAAGTCGCCGGGTTCCGCAAGAAAAATCCTGTGTCTCTTGCTTCGCTCTCCCTCAAAGCTAGCGGTGGAAGTCCCAGAGAGGATATCGGTCAAAATGCTATTGCCTTCGTGCCTGACGTTGTCGACTGCGATGACGAAGACGACCTCGACTTGGACCTCGCTGTCGGGGCTGGATCTGCCTACGGGTTTAACGTCCCCGACGCCCTCTCCCTGCCATTCGGCTGTGGTAGCCTGGCAGGACTACCGGCTTCTTCGATGAGGCTGATGTGGGGCCACCTTGCCAGGGAGATTTCCGATCTCAACAGCAGGTACTTCGTCTAGCACCTCAACTTCCTCCCCCCCCTCTCTTCCTTTTGCTTCACCGCTTTAGCAAAACACACTGAGAGCATCCTCCATTGCTCCAATCACTTCGGCATCGAACTCAATACCATCTAGTTCAAGAATCTTTCTCATTTCAAACATCCAATCCCCACTTTTGAGCGCTGCAAGATCGTCATCAGCCAGGGCCCTTTTCCTCATCATTTCGCCATCTGTACTATTCTCCAACTTAACGGTCTACCTGGTCACCAATCAAAGCAAGTTGTCCCCTACTTGATCAAGCATCCATCCGTCCGAACGGAAGAAGAAGAAGAAGAAGAAGAAGAAGAAGAAGAAGAAGAAGAAGAAATTTAACAAGAAAACAAAGTCAAGAAAAGAAAGGGGAAGCTAGATTCTCAGCTGTTCTTTCTCGGTTTCAAATCATTCACGACTCCGCCTCCAGGCTCTTCACGTTTTGTCACATACCTGTTTTCATACCTTACCTCTGGTGAATTTCATGCATACCGATGTCCCCACGCTCGATCTCCCCCGCGTTCAGGTTGTAGGTTTTGTGGTGGCTCCCTACCTCTTTTTTTTTTTTTTTTTTTTTTTTTGTCCTGTTTTCTTGAAATGGAGTCATATGTGTGAACATGTTGGACGCGCCGGCGAGGTGAGGGTGGCCAGGTGGATCAAGGAATGAGCCCCCACGCTAATTTCCCCCCACGGCGATGATGCTCAAGAGGGTGACCCTGGCACATTCAACCAAGAATTCCCCCACCTCCCTCACTTGCACTCTTCCAACCATCCCACAATCTCACACTTTCACCCTTTGACCAATCACCAACTCAACTTGGATACTCTTACGTATACCTCTACCATACACCTGAAGGGCTTAAGAAAGAAAGAAAAAAAAGTGAAGAGGAAAGAAAGAATGAGCAACGTCGCCAGGCCGAAAATCGTAGAATGTCGCAGGATGCCGACGGAGATCCTCAAGAGGTTGTCTGACGAGGGGAAGATCGAGCTCGTCTCTTGGGGTGGAAAGGATGGGCAGGGACAAGCGCCAGCCACGCGAGAGTGGGTTCTAGAGAACATCGAGGGAGCTTGGGGTGTTATTGTTATGCTCAGCGAAAAGGTGAGTGAGGGAAGGAAGGAGGGAGAAGGATCCAGGGATATGCGAAGGGGACAATTCCCTACCATCTCGTCTAGAGGCGAAGGGTGACGACTAGAGGAGGGAAAGGCTGCCGTCTTTCTGGTGGGATCAAGTCGATGAGTCGATGCCAATTCAAGATGTGGTTCTCTCCATCCAAAATACTCTTGTCATCCCCCGCCCACAGGTCGACCAAGAATTCTTGGAGGCCGCGGGTCCTTCCCTCCGAGTTGTCTCAACCATGAGCGTAGGATACGACCACATCGACCTTGATGCTTGCAAGAAAAGGGGAGTCAAGGTCGGAAATAGTGGGTACTCTGCGTTACCTCCTACAAAATTTTTGGCGGATCATTTTGATGGGCTTACGAACGCCTTTACTTCCTCCCTGGTTGTCTGTGTGTGTAGCCCCTCACGTTCTAGACGATGCTGTAGCTGAGCTCACGTTGACGCTAGCGCTCATGGCGACCCGCCAAATTCCTTCGGCCAGCAGGTTGGTCAGAGAGGGAAGGTGGGCCGAAAGCCCTTGGTCTCCACTAAGCTTCTGTGGTCCATCGATCAAGGGCAAGACGATTGGATTCCTGGGTTTCGGCAACAGTGAGTGTGCAATGAGGTCCCGGTCACAGTCGATGGGAAAGAGGTCAGAGTAGAAGGGATGATGGTGGTAGTAGCGGCGGCAGTAAGGGCCACACTCCGAGGCTCACTTCCCTCTCCAGTCTCCCAAAGCCTCGCCCACCTCCTGGTCCCCTTCAAACCCTCAAGGATCATTTATACAACGTCGAAACCGAAACCCTTCGACATCACCTCTAGCGATTTTGCTCCTCTCGCGGATGGGTCCTTCCCCACGGACAGGATCGTGATTTCAAACCAACCAGAGATTGGGAAACTGGCGGAGGAGTCGGACGTGATCTTTGTCTTGGCTTCCTTCAATCAGCACACGAAACACATTGTCGACGAGGCTTTTTTGAGGAGGATGAAGTGAGTCTTCCGAATCCGTCCGTCTCGGAAATGGTGGGGGCGGGATTGGGAGAGGGTTGCAGCCCGGAAAAGCCGGGAAAGGAAGCCCGCGAAACCACCCACACGTTTCTGAGAGAATCAACTTGCCTCCACAACCCTCTCGACTTGATCGGCCACCTCCAAACCTAATCGATCACCTCCCCCCGTCTGAAAGGCCCACTGCCTACCTGGTCAACTCTTCGAGGGGCCCTCTGGTTGACACGGAAGCCCTCGCCAAGGCGATATCTCAAGGTTGGATTGCTGGAGCCGGTCTCGATGTTCTCGAGAATGAACCGAGTAAGTTGCTGAGCAGACGATCGAAACTACCCTACCCATGCCCGTCGCCCGACCCTCCTCCTTCTTTCCAGCCCTCTGTCCCGAAACCTTGAATGGAGTGCTCATGATCCCCTCACCCCATTCCTTCACGCCCACTCCCGTCTGCAAGACATCCCTGCTTCCCACCCACTCCTCCAAGCGGACTGCGTTGACAAGGTGGTGATCTTGCCCCACATCGGGAGCGCCACAAACGAAACGAGGTTTGCCATGGCGGAACTCGCTGCCCGCAACATTTTGGGAGGGGTCGGGCTGCTGGAGGGGATGGTCTACGAGGTCTGAGGCCGAGTTGGAAGGAGGAGACGCTATCCTCCCGAACCTCCCGC
Organism: Violaceomyces palustris; assembly: GCA_003144235.1. Taxonomy (NCBI): domain Eukaryota; kingdom Fungi; phylum Basidiomycota; class Ustilaginomycetes; order Violaceomycetales; family Violaceomycetaceae; genus Violaceomyces; species Violaceomyces palustris. The sequence continues at coordinate 693 of KZ820168.1, read as the reverse complement.
CCCACGTTTTGCTAGATCTATTCCACGACTCCTCCCTGTTCGGCTTGATACCTTCCCCCCACTTTCCCTTCGCATCCCATTTACGGGCAGCTTCCCTACTCCCCTCCGTCCGGTCACTATTTTCCGCCACGAGGATGTTTCCGTTGCGTTCGGCCTTCTACGGACCCAAAAAATCAAGAGGAAGAAAGAAAGGAAAAGAGGCAAGAAGAGTTGAAACTACGTGTGCACCCGAAGGGCGGGGACGGCGACGGTGCAGAATCTATGCGCGAAGTGAGATTTGTTTTTTTGTTTATCTCTTGTTTATGGTTTTCTTTTTTTCTTTCATGTTGTTCTGGGAGGTGTGAATGTGAAGTGTGTTGGGGGGGGGGAGGAAAAGAGAACGCTCGTAACCTCCGATAACAACAGTGGGGACTCAATCATCTGGTATCTTGGGTGAGGAAGGGATGGGAGAACGGAGAGACAGATCGGGGTGGGATTGGTTTCTATCGGGCCCGCAACCACCCAACCTTGACGGAAACCCAACTCTATCCGCACCTCCTTAATTCCGTTGGGCCGCGTGACCCGCTTTCCCAAATTACATGCTGGATTTCCCTCTCACACAGAGGCCAAACGCCGAGGTTCTCGCCCAACGCGACCCATCCTCGCATCTCGACCTTTTTTTAGGGTTTCTTTTTTTCTCTCTTTTTTTTTTTT